>SNQJ01S0025141.1:78249-92510 GCA_010110895.2 Picea sitchensis
AAAGGTAGAATGAAAAAGGGGGTCTGGAATGGAACCCTGGCCATAGATCTGGGCACGCAGATCTTGGCCACTCAAATCTTCCCGCTCCTTAGTTTCATGCACCTAGAGTCGTCCCTGATAGATCGTTGAGATTGCTCCATGATCAACGGACCAGATTCTTTCGGGAATTCACCCATTGGGAGTTATTTCTCCTTTTCTCTCGAATTCCTAGTAACTGAAACATGACGAATCTCGATCAGATGACATCTGTGTCTTTTGAAATGGATGACCCCGATCACTTCTGCGATATAGGTGATTTCCTCAGTGCTAATCCTCATGCAACTTTGCTAATCGCAAATTCTCGCTAATCGTCAATCTGCTTCATCGATGAATCTTGGTCGTTGAAAATAGATCTTCGCCCACTCGCTTGACCTTGAACCCCAAATGAGATTTTCTGAGATATGCACTTGGGAACTTCTAGCACAGGTCACAAATAATCGCCCTTTAGTGGGTTTTTAGCCCGCCTCTTTGCCTTTTGCACCATGGGATTGACTTAGGAGAGAAAACGACCCATACCAGAATTTTTCCTAACATTAGGCTCCATGGGGGATAGAGTTGTCCTTTTGATGCTCTAAGAACTCCTTCTGCAGTTCAAGTGCCTTGATGTTAGGCTATGGAGTCATTTATTAAGCCGAAAATAAACAGAAAAACAATATTTACAAAAAACAGAGGAGTCGTCTAAGGCTCAAACAAAACATTTCTTCAGGAAATGTCCATTTATTGGGCCGTTAAAAACTTCTTCACCCTCCAAATCCTGCAACCTGTATGTGTTATTTAATAATACTTCAAAGATTTTGAAGGGACTGATCCAGAGGGCATCAAAATTGTTGTGTTTTCCCTTATCCTACTTGGGTGCATCCCACTTAAGCACCAAATCTCCCAGCTCGAATTCCTCCTTTCTTACCTTCCTATGAAAGGCATGTTTGATCTTATGTTGATGACTATGAGCCATGCCCATCACCTTCTCCCTGACCTGTTGTAGCTCCACCACTTGATGAATTCTTCTGGCCATATGGTCTGGCTCTCCTTCGTGGTCTTGAAATAATTTGACCACAGGTAAATCAAGCTGAGTGGGGAACACAGCCTCCATCCCATAAACAAGTTGAAAAGGTGAGGTGCCCAGGGACTTCTTTGTTGTCACTCAATTGGCCCATAGAGTGAATTTGAGATTTGAATCCCAGGCCTTCTTATTGTCTTCCAATAATATTTTAATGAGCTTTATTAGGCTTTTATTAGAAGATTTTTCCAGTTCATTTCCTTGAGGATAATAGGTAGTGGAGTGAATTAGGGAAATCTCGAACTGCTCACAGAACTTAACCAGAGGCTCAAACTTGAAAGAAGCAACATTATCAGTGACAATCCTGCTAGGACAGCCAAATATGGCTATGATATCCTCCAGGAAGATGATAATTACCTTGTGTCAAGCACTCATGGTGGGGGCGGATTCTATCCACTTGGTGAAATAGTTTGTTGCAGTCAGGATCCATCTATGTTGGCCACTTGAAGGAGGATGAACTTCCCCAATGAAGTCTAGCCCCTACTGTTGAAAGGGTGTTGAAACTACTACAGGCTTTAGTGGCAGAGATTTGAGTTGTTTCTTCCCTGAGAACCTTTGGTGTTTGATGCAAGCTCTGGATTCTCTGCAGACATCATTGAATAAGGTGGGCCAGTAGTACCCAGCCCTAAGAATTTTGTGGGCTGTGGTGTTCCAGAAATGATGCCCTCCACAAAGGCTGCTGTGGAAATCAAAGATAACTTTCTGGGATTCCTGTGGATTCAGGCACCTTAAAAACACTCCTAGAGGGTCTCTCCAGTACAAGACATGGTCAATAAGGAAATATATGACTTCCTTGAGCTTTAAATCTCTTGCCTTGCTTTTTCCCATCCCATCAGGAGGCTTTAATTCTTGCAGAAAGTACAAAATGTCCCTGTACCAGTTGCATTCTACTAGTGATAAGTCACCCTAAGAGATTTGGTTGGACGGCTCAGCTTGTTGATTTCTTGAGCAAGCATTGATTAAGCTAACCCCCAAGGCCTTGCAATTGGATTCAACCAACAGTTTGGCTAAACCATGCCCTTTTACCAACTTGGTGGGCTTTATCTCCAGGTCAAACTCTAGGATCTTGGCAATCCATTTACCTATTCTCCCATCTATGTCAAGATGTATAAGGATGTCCTTCAAAGAGGCTGAAGGAACATATGCAGTCACTCTTGAGTGAAATACATAGACTCTGAAATCTTTGAGAGATTTCACCAAGGCATAGGCCTGCTTCTCCATGATCTCATACCTGATTTCTGCACCTCTCAATGCCTTACTAAAGAAGGAAATGGGTTTCTCTCGTCCTTCCTCATTTTTCTACAATAAGATCGTTGCTACTGTATCAAAAGAAGTAAAAGAAAAAATTAGGAAATGCTTGGAATAATCAAGACTGATCAGCACAGGTGCCTTAGTCAATGCCTTCTTTATTTGGACAAAAGATTCCCTGGGTTCAGCAGCCCATTTTACTTCATTTCCCTTTCTAAGCATGGCTATGATGTGTTTCACCACCTCAGCAAAATTTGAGACGAACCTCCTCAGAAAGTTAATCTTCCCTAGAAAAGCCTGGACTTCTTTTCTAGACCTGGGAAGTGACAGGGTCTGAATTGCCTCTACCCTGTTGGGATCAATTCTCACTCCCTCTACTAATACTATATGGCCTAACATCTTCCCCTCCTTCATAGAAAAACAAGATTTCTTGGGATTTAATGGAAGGCCAAACCTCTGGCATTTCAAGAGAACTTTCCTCAAGTGACAGTAGTGCTCTTTATCAGACCTGGAGAAGACTGTGATGTCATCCAGATAGATCACCACAAATTGATCTTTCTCCCTGATGAAGGCTATGTCCATGGCTCACTGAAATGTTTCCCCTGCATTCATTACTCCAAAAGGCATTTTGGCATACATGAATGTGCCCCAAGGAGTGGTGAAGGTTGTCTTTTCTCTGTCCTCAGGCATGACTGATATCTGATTATAGCCAGAAAAACCATCAATCATGGATATCCTAGATGCACTAGTTACCCTCTGCAATATGTGTTCCATGTTGGGCAAGGGATAGTTGTCTTTCTTTGAGCTCCTGTTCAGGTTCCTGAAATCAACGCAGAGCTTGATTTCTCCACTTTTCTTCCTTACCGGGACCAAATTGGCCACCCATTCAAAGTATCTCAAGGGGACAATGATTTGGGCATCTAACAATTTATTCATTTCTCTCTCCATGACAGGCAGGAACATGGGATTTATCTCTCTTAGCTTCTGCCTAAATGGCTTAGCCTCTTCCTTTAGTGGGATTTTGTGTTCAATGACAGATGTGTCATATGTCTTGAGGTCTCCATAGGTCCATGCAAACACATCAGCAAATTCTCTTAATAACTCAGTATATTCGGCCCTCTGTTCTTTGGTCAGGCTGCTTGACAACTTGACAAACTTAGGCTCCTCCTTTGTACCAATGTTGCCTTCAACTGTATCGGCATCTTCATTTGAATCCCTACCCTTTACTGCCACATAATTCCCATCAAACAATCTTTCTAAAGGGACGAATCCCTTGGGGATGTGATTGCTAGGGAACTGAACAATATGGTGATTAACAATTTTATTTAAAAATACCTCAGGGTGAGGGTCACCTTCGGGATTAGGGTCCTGATCAATGTGCAATGCGGAGAATTCGTTCACGGACTAAAGAAATTTTTCGATTTCAAGATCGTCTTCGAATACCTTCCAATGCTTGATATTTTCCGGAACAAATGGCCTATATCTTATCTTGACCCCATATTTGATTTTAGGTGGCAGAGGGATCCTGAACAGACTAGCTGAGACAACTAAGGAATCGGCCAAAGTATTCTACTCTCTTGGAATAAAAGAAATGTTGAAAGTCGAGAAGAAATTATCAATCAGGTCCCACACCTCATTTTTGTAACTCCTAAGCCAAGGATGCTTAGCCTGATAAGCATTCCTGACTTGATGGATTATAAACTCAGCATCTCCGAATACTACTACCTCCTCAATTCCCATTTATTTTGCAGCCCTTAAGCCCAGAACAAGAGATTCATATTCTGCCACATTATTGGTAGCTTCAAATTCCAGTTTGTATGACAGGGATATGGTTTCCTGCCAAGGGGCCACAAGAACCACTCTAGCGCTAACACCTTCGCTAGAAGAAGCTCTGTCGAAGAACATTTTCCAAACAGAGGTGGTTGGAGGAGGTATCTCGTGATTAAATATGGGTTTGTTTCTGATTTGGAAAGGGGATTCAGGAGTCTCAGTGATCTACAACAAACTAGACCCCAAATCAATGTCAAGTGCAAAGATAGGATGATTGGTGGGGTCTGCTTCATCACTAACAATGTAGGTCAACTGAGCTTATCTGTATAACCTCCTGTGTTCCCCTCCAAAGAATGGAATGGTGGCATATGTGAGATCCATCTGTAATGTTCCTCCAAGTTTTCTAATCCAAGATCTTGACAACATCATGTCAAACTTGGGGGGAACATCAGCTACTACAATGTCCATGACCACACTCTTCATTGGCAGCTGAAATAAAGAGACCACCAATTCTTTGATGACTCCAAGGCATTGCACCCTCCTTCAATCAAAAGAGTACAAATCATGATAAGCCTTTGTCACTTCCAATCCCAATTATTCCATGACGATTTTGGGCATAAGGTTGTGGGAAGCTCCTGAATCCATGAGGCAATTATGTAGCAACTTATCATGTATGTTCAGGGATGTGTAGAAGGGAGGGGATGAATCATCTATGTCTTCTACCATGGGACCTAGGACAACGACTGGATTTTCGTCTTGAATATTTACTGAGTCTGAGGAAGGCTGGGGGGACTCATATTGTAGCAGTTTGGAGAGAGACCTTTTGAAATCTTCATTTTTAACTAGCTCTGAGAGGGGTACGGGAATTCTAATATTTTTAATTTCATGCTCAAAACTAAAGGAGAGAAAATACTTAGGAGCTTTCCTTACCTCAAAGATAGGTTCTTTGGTTGTTGGTGAAATATTCTGAGTTTTCTTCTCTTTAGTAGTGATTGTTACAGGCTTAGCAGGATGTTCTACTATGAGGGGCTGATCATGGCTATCGAAATTCCCTTATTTCTTCTTTGACCTGAGATGATATCTGTTAGGAGTGTTGTTGGCCTTTTCCCCTTTTCCCAACTCATTGACTTGACTGTTCATAAGGGATTCTTCATATACAGACTGAGTCAAATCGGGAAAAGGGAAGGTGTCTTCAATACAGTGAATTTCAGGGTCGAGCTCATCTATCTCCTCTCCTTCCTCATGAGAAAATAGGTTATTTTGGAGAGGGGTTTGGATCCTCTCCTCATCTCTGTCTTTCCTCCTTTGTTCCCTTGTCAAAGCCTATGGCATATTATTGTTGGGCCTCTTGAATCCTCTGCTATCAATATTCTGGGGATTCTTGTAGATGGGCTTCCCTTCTAACTTCCACCTTTCCATTCTAGCTGAAAGAAATTTTAGCATTTTAGTTACCTCATCCATCTAAAGGGGAAGGGGAGAGGAATTGAATGGGGAGGCTTCAGGTCTCTTCCTGGATATGTCTCTATTAGCCTTATTACTGAGTCATTCAACGACCAATATGTTAGATTCTACTTCCACGGCTGCATCCTGTATGTGAGCCAGAGTAGTGGCTCTCCTTTCCCTCAACAGAAGGAAAAAAACGAGATCAAAAGCTCTAGAATAAGTGATCTTAGCAGAGGATTCTGAGGGATTTATTCCAGTGGGGATCTTATTGTACATTTTGTTGAATCTCTTGGAGAATTCAGAGACAGACTCTCCTTCCTTTCTCTTCAAAGACCCAAACTCTGTCATGTAATACATGAAGTCTTTTTTGTCTCCCCACTATCTCAAAAAGGTATTATCCAAAGCCTCAATCCCATCAATAGATCCATGAGGCAGGGCCCTAAACCACTTTCTAGCTTCACCTTCAAGGCTATGGACAAAAATTCTCATCCATACAGTTGCATGCATGATAACATGATCATCTGTAAAACTATAAAAGTCTTCAAGGTGTTCTTTTGCAGCTATGTCCCCTTCACTTGTAAACTTGGGCATCTTCTTAAGGTAGCCATCTGTTGGAAGGGCATTGAGAGGCTGAGGTAACACAAGGGGAGCATACCTAGCAACTATTATAGCCTCCATTCTAGTCATGGGGGGATTTTCTCCTGCCATAGGAATATTAGGTGGAGGAGAGCTCGGAGGAGAAGGAGATCGAATAGGGGATACTGGAAATGAGCTTCCAGGTGGAAGGGGAAACAATGGGGGACTCAGAGAGAAGGCTAAAGGGCTTGAGTCAGCAGATGCTTCTCTTTGTGCAGTAGCAACAACAGTAACAAGAGGAGGGGTTGTAAAGCTAGGAGTGGGGAAATCTTCTATGGTCTTAGGTCTATGCCAAGGTACAGCTTTAGGGGAGAGGGGAGTGAAAAGGATTTCTCCCTCCAATCCTAGACCAGGAGAGGAAAAATCATCAAGAACACTCCCAAAATTCAGGAAACGAAAAACTTCAGAAAAAGGTCTACTAGGAAGTTGAGAAGAATAAAATGGAGTTCCTACAGAAGGAGATGGAAGATTACCTGGTTCAGCGGTGGAATTTTCTCCTTCAGAGGCCTTTCTCTTTCTGATAATCACCTCCATATCAACTTCAGGCGTAGCTAGAGGCAATTGTGGATGGGACCACGTGTGTCTACCTCTGGAAGCCAAAACTAAAATAGCAGGTTCACCACAGTGGATTCATCACAATCGAGTCGCCAGGTGAACAATAGCAATCTCATAGGGCTTTGATGCCTAATGCACCTTCAGAATCAGAGGCTCAATGTCGTTCAATCCCAGGGCAATATTTCAACTTCGTCCTCGGCAACGGCGCCAGAAATGTTGGCGTCAAAAGTCACTCCTGGATTGCAGCAGGAGTAAGCCTGAGGCCCATCAGTTTATTTCACGATTTGTTTATAAAGGGGGTGATCGAATGGAAGTAAAATTAGAACAATATCGCTCACTTAGAAAACTGGGTTGGAACAACAAGGACATGTGAGGTCTTGATTTAACTTAAGCCAGTAAATTTTGCATAGTGGTGAGTAAGTGGTGGGAAAGGAAGGGGAAAAGTCTCAGATATTAAATCTTCTCAAACTGGAGAAACTTCAAAGTAAAATTCAAACATTGCAAAACTAATACAATCAAACATACATCATATAGTTACAACAACACCCAACTGGATCATCCATACCCGGGCTTTCAGATTCAGAGGAACAAGGAAAGGAGGAGGTTGGTTGCCATTAAACAAGAAATCTCAAAATATCATTGTATAACCAGAGAACCAGAGGCTTTGTTAAATCTTTACAGTCGGGAGCTTAGCTCTACCATCGATAAATTACAAAAATGGAAAAATTGCCTACATATACCCAAGCCAATAACAATAGCAAAACCAAGACTTATCATTAAAAACATTATGTCTGCATGTTTACTAGTAGATTGCACTTGCAGTCTCTGGATGGTTGTGCACTTGTGTCAGACGCAATCAGGCTCTTGGCAACCCTGCAAAATAATTGACCTGTCTCAGGTCCCTTTCTGGACTTTCCATTTATGGTGGAGATGATGTCTAACCACCACCAACCACCTCAATAACTGCTTCCTTGGGATTGGGAACAACTTGACCAACTCTACATTCTTGGGACGTGGAGGCCCTCTCGTGCTGCCACCTAGATCAACTGAACATCCTAATGATAAGGCATGGAGGCCGGTGCGAAGACTAGGGAACATGATTGGAAGTGTTGGATGAGTGATGACCAGGTAGGGATGAGGGGAAACAACGAATGAGGAGGTGACGGGACATGATTGGTCGAGGGAGGACGCGTTGCTTATGACAGAGTGATGCACAAAGGAGAGGGACAGGTGTCGAAAGGCAAGATGTTGAAACGAGAATAAGGTGGGCCAGGATGGCGTTGATTGGAGGTGAGATATGGAGTGGAAGACAGATGGAGGAAGATGAAAGGTGGAGGCAATCATGAGGAGATGATAAGGGGACCCTCTTTAAGCTTCCAATTCTAGACCCCCTCCCCCCCCTCTATTAAAGGTAGATAAGCAAAGGGGGTCCAGAATCCAACCTTGATCATAGATCCGGGCTCCCAAATCCAGACCGTTGAGAGATGCGCGCTCAATTCTGTACCCCCCCTGTTAAAGGTAGATAAACAAAGGGGGTCCGAAATCCAACCTTGATTGTAGATCTGGGCTCCCAAATCCAGGCCGTTGAGAGATGCACGCTCAATTCTAAACCCCCTCCCTCCCCTTGTTAAAGATAGGACAATGAAGGGGGTTTGGAATGGAACCCTAGCCATAGATCTGGGCACATAGATCCTGGCCACTCAGATCCTCCCGCTCCTTAGTTTCATTCATCGAGAGTCATCCTTGATAGACAGCTGAGACTGCTCCATGATCAACGGACCAGATTCTTTCGGGAATTCACCCATTGGGAGTTCTTGCTCCTTTGCTCTCGAAGTCTTGGTAACCGAAACATGATGAAGCTCGATCGCATGCCACCTGTGTCTGCTGAAATGGACAGCCCCGGTCACTTCTGTGATATAGGTGATGTCCTCAACGCTAATCCTTGTGCAACTTTTCTAATCACGAATTCCCGTTGATCTTCAATTTGCTTCCTCGATGAATCTTGGTCGTTGAAAATAGATCTTTGCCCGCTTGCTTGACTTTAAACCCCAAACGAAATTTTATGAGATATGCACTTGGACACTTCTAGCACAAACCGCGAATAATCACCCTTTAGTGGGTTTTTAGCCCGCCTCTTCACCTTTTTCACCATATTCTCGACTTAGGAGAGAAAATGACCCATACCAGAATTTGTGCTAACAAGTTGTATCCCAAAACCTCCATCTCTGAAATCCCAACGTGCTCAAAGGATGAGCCCCAATTCATGGTGAATGGTCACATGAGAAAAGATAAGGAAAGGAGATAACACCCATTAATCTCCTTTTAGAGTTTCAAGAGTCAGGAGTAGTCAGGGTTGACTCACTCGCACAATCCCGACACGTGAAATCATGACATGCCTTTTGTATAGGCGTGCGATCATGGCCTGTGGTCATGTGGAGGTGAAGCTCATGTCTAATGCTTGTATGCATGGACTGAGTTTCACATTTGGACCTATGGATATTTTTAGTGAAGGTTCCAACAGGGATCCAGTGACCAAGAGGTTGATAGACCTTGTTGAGGTAGGGGGGGCTGCATCAGGTGGTATCCGAGATAGTTTTAAAATTGTTTGTAGACAACAGAAAAAAGGAGCAATGAGGAAAGTTGGTATCATTTGTGGTATCAAAGGAATTTAAATTTTTGTTGGTAAGTGACACAGTGAAATCATGCCACCCAGAAGGCACAGAGTGAATGCATAAATGGAAGAAGAAATGAGGCTACTCTGAATGAGATTGGATGCCATGGAGAAATCATAGAGAAGAGCACCAGACGTTGGTGATATAAGTGAAGTTGAGAGTGAAAAAGAAGAAGAGGGTGAAGAAAATGTAGCAGAGGATGTTGCACAAGATCGCTTGATAAAAGATATTTCAAAGATAGGAGCCAGAGCAAGGATATAAGTACCTATGTATGAAGGCAATTTGGAAGTTGAAGAATTGTTAGATTGGGTACATTCTATGGAAAAATACTTCGATTACGAAGATATCGAAGAAGACAAGATGGTCAAGCATGCAGTGACAAGAGTGAAGGGTCATGCAACATTATGGTGGGATGAAATGCAAGACAAACGCAGGAGAAATGGTAAGAAAAAATTAAAAACTGGGATAGGATGGTATCCAAGTTGAAGGCCAAATTTATCCTGAAGGATTACCAAATCAATCTTTACAGAATATTGCAAAACCTGAAACAAAGGGGTTTATCAGTGAAGGAGTACACTAAAGAATTTTACCGACTGAACATCAGGGTTAGACAGAAAGAGAATGAAGATGAAAATACATACAAATACATCAATGGGCTGAGATATGAAATACAAGAGGAGATCAATGTTAGTAAATTCGAGGATGATTATCAAGCAACCCTGAAATATGAGGAAAAATTGGCTAGGAAGCAAAGCCAGTGAAGAAGAGGCAAGGGAACCAGTAGAGAGAAGTTCCAAAAGTTGAAGTCTGAAGTTGACAAACAACATAGTCACCATGAGAAGGGTGGAATTTCTAAAGAAGGACAACATAGGGGAAGAGATTCTTTTTCTAGAGGTAGAGGAAGAGGAAGAGCCAGAGGAGGTGTGGTTAAATGTTATACCTATGGAAAAGAAGGACATAAGTCTCTGGAATGTCCCAACAGAAAGAGAGAAGGAGGTGGAGAAGCACACATTGTCGAAGCATAGAAACATGTGGAAGTAAATGCAGAAGAAGGAGGAAGAAACCTCATGGTGAGGAAAATTCTTCTTAAACTAGAAAAGGAACCAAAGGAACCAATTCATCGAACAAGCCTGTTCAGAACTGCTTGCAAGTCAAAAGAAAGAGTTTTCAAGGTAATCATAGACAGTGGGAGCACTAACAATCTAGTATCCACAGAGATGGTGGAAAATCTGGAGCTGAATACAACTGCACATCCAAAGCCATAAAAGGTATCGTGGTTGCAAAAAGGACATCAAGTCATGGTAGGTCAACAGTGCCAAGTTGAATTTAAAATAGGAGGTTACAAAGATGAAATATTATGTGATGTAATTCCTATAAATGTATGTCATATTTTATTGGGGAGGTTGTGGCAGTATGACCGAAAAGTTATTCATGATGGAAGGAATAATACCTATACCTTAGAAAATAATGGTAGGACACATATGTTGTTACCCATAGAAGACAAAGAGAAAAAGAGAGAAGCTATTTCAAGCATACTTCTCATGAGTGGGAAGGAGTTCTTGAATGAAGTCAAGAAGGAGAAAGAAATGTAGTTTGTTGTAGTGAGGAAGCCTAGAGTTATCCTTACAAATACTTTTGTAGAATACTTGCCTGTAGAAATCCAAAAACTGTTAGAAAACTTTGCCGATATAGTCATGAATGAGTTACCACACTCATTGACACCCATCAAGAGTATAAGCCATCATATTGACCTTATTCCAGGAGCTAGTCTAACAAAAAAAGTAGCTTATAGTTTGACACCTAGAGAGAATGAGGAGGTCGGGAATCAAGTCCAGGAGTCGTTGGATAAAGGGTTAGTCGGGGAAAGCCTAAGCCCATGTGTAGAACCGACCGTGCTAAGTCCAAAGAAAGATGGAGGATGGAGGATGTTTACAAATTCTCGAGCCATCAACAAGATAACCATTAGGTACAAATTTCCTTTACTGAGGATGGATGATTTGATGGAATTTTTAAGTGGAGAAAGTTATTTTTCCAAGATATACTTGAAGAGCGGATATCATCAAATAAGAATGAGAGAGGGAGATGAATGGAAAAAAACATTTAAGACAAATGAAGGATTGTTTGAATGGCTAGTCATGTCGTTTGGGTTGACAAATGCACGAAGCACATTTATGAGATTGATGAATGAAGTGTTGAAAGACTTCATAGGAAAATTTGTCATAGTATATATGGATGACATACTAATCTTCAGCAAGATGAAGGAAGAACACTTAAGACATTTGACCTTAGTGATGGAAAGGTTGCAACAAGAGAAATTGTTGATAAATCTGAGGAAGAGTTCTTTTATGGAGAAGGAGCTCATATATTTGGGTTTTGTAATCTCTTCGAAAGAATTGAAGATGGACCCAGAAAAAGTGAGAGCGATCAGAGAATGTCCATCACTGAGAAGTGTATTTGAGGTAAGAAGTTTTCATGGGTTAGCGAGTTTTTATAGGAAATTTATCAGAAATTTCAATGGAATATGTGCACCCATACTAGACACTATGAACAAGAAACACAAGTCCTTCAGTTGGACAGAGGAAGCTGAAAAAAGTTTCAAAGTGTTGAAAGAGAAAATCACAGAGTAGCCAATTCTGGTCTTACCAGATTTTGGAAAAACATTTCAGGTGAGATGTGACGCAAGTGGATTAGCTATTGGAGCAGTCTTGAGTTAGGACAATAGACCAGTTTCTTATTTCAGTGAGAAACTAAATGACGCCAAGAAAAATTATTGCACGTATGACAAGGAATTTTATGCGATGATTCAAGCTTTGAAAAAACGGAGACACTATCTAATTCCTAAAGAATTTGTCTTGTATAGTGATAATCAAGATTTGTAGTTTATTACTAGGCAAGAGAAGTTGAATCAGAAACATGCAAAATGGGTAGAATTTATGCAAAATTTTACTTTTATTATTAAACACATTGCTGGAACTGCTAACAAAGTCGCAGATGCTTTGAGCAAAAGTTGTTTGATTTTATAGGAATTCCAGGTGGATACCATGGGGTTTGAACATCTCAAGGAGATGTATAAAGAAGATGCAGATTTTAAAGAAGCTTATGAGGCATGCAAGAGTCCTTTGTTGGGAGACAGAAGCCCATGGATTGAATATTTGATTCAGTATGGATTACTGTTCGAAGGAAGCCAATTATGCATTCTGAAGTGCTCAATGAGAGACAACCTATTGAAAGAGAAACACAATGTAGGTTTAGCTAGACACTTTGTTCATGATAAGACATTTGCACCGCTGAGAAATTCATATTATTGGTCAAGCATGAGAGAAGAAGTGAAGAAGTTCATGAACAAATGAAGAATTTGTTAGTATGCAAAAGGAATACAACAGAACACTAGTTTGTATCATCCATTACCAATTCTAGAAAGGTCATGGGATGCAATTAGTATGGATTTTGTTTTGGGATTGCCTAGAAGTCAAAAAGGGAGTGATTCCATATTTTTTTTGGTGGATATATTTTCAAAAATGGCACATTTCATACCATTCCAGAAGACAAGAGATGCCACACACATTGCCAAATTGTTTTTCAGAGAAGTAGTGAGACTACATGGATTGTCAAGGAGCATAGTTTTAGGCAGGGATACCAAATTTGTAGGACACTTTTGGAGGACTCTATGGAAGAGGTTAGGGACAAAATTATCCTTTATTTTAGCATATCACCCTCAGAGAGATGGATATACTGAAGTAGTAAAAAGAAGTCTCAAAAACTTATTAAGAAGTTTAGTTACTGAGAAAGGTCGACAATGGGATCAGATTCTGGCACAAGCAGAATTTGCATTCAATAATTCAGTGAACAGGAGAACAAGAAAAAGTCCATTTGAAATTGTGTATCGTATATAGCCAAGAGGGATTACAAAGTTGAGAGATTTGAATCAAGATGAGTTCAGAAGTGCTGGTGATCTAAAAATGAAGAAAACTTGAAAAACTTGAATAATTATTGCAAGTGAAATGTTATGTGTTTAAAGCAACCGGATCAATTTGCAACACATAAATTTAAGGATTACTTATGAAAAATACACATAGACAGCAGCATAAACATTGAACATCAGCACATAAACACAGCAACTTGATAAAGGAGTTCACCCCTCTCCGGGCTACATCTCCTGGTCCAACTTCCAATGGATCATTATTATTAAATTGCTCAAAGTGATCAAAAACATGCCTTACAATGCTCAAAATGACAAACCGACTGCTCCAATGGCTTCCCAGCGTCCCAAAACCCCTGTCTAGGCTCTTTCGGCACCTGAAACGATCGAAAAATGAAGAAGATAGCCTCCTTGAAGTCTCCCTCTTCAACTTTGTTGTCTCTGGTTCTACAAATCGCACCCTTGCTTAGCAAACCTGGCTCACACGCTCATTTAAGCGTAAAAAATTGGCACCGGGCGCAATCGTGCCAACGATGCAAACCGTAGGATGGTTAAGGCGCCTCTAGCCCCTAACCGCCTCGGCACTCGGTCATATGGCCACAGGACCAAAAGCTGGGCGGAGAAGTGGTTAATCCATTTGAAAACTGTGGGAACCACCACAACCAATACCCGCGCGCATATTCACGCTCCACACAACAGTTATGGGTTAATAAATATGGTTATACACACATATATAGTCCGTGGGATATATTCAAACCCGCGTGCAATATTACAATACTAATAAACATATGGTCGACGGTCATATATATGTTACAAAGAACCGCGGGTCGGGGCTAAGCCCCGACCCGACCCCCCATGCCAATACAACACAAATACAAATTAAATATAATGTTTCCCGCCTCCCTAACAAGGGACAAGTGGC
>SNQJ01S0025142.1:0-12083 GCA_010110895.2 Picea sitchensis
GTCTAGAGTCATACAGAAGATGTTTAAACCTCTCAGGCTGCCATCTCACCTCCATCATTACCCTCCCAACTTTGTTGAGTATCTTACTCAGTTTACTAGAGAGGATCATGTTATAGTACAGAAACATTTGGGAGCCTTTGAGAACTTTGTTGATAATCTGAAAATTATGTATGAAGATGTTGTTATCGGATTATTTCTGAAATCTTTGGTTTGGGAGGCTGCTTTATGGTTTAGAGAACTGGAAGTTGGTTCAATTAGTTCATGAACTAATTTTTATTGTGTAATTTTAAAGTATTGGGCTGAGAATAAGTCCCTTGATCAGTACCTCGTTGATTTTAATGCTTTGAGGAGAGGAGAAGAAGAAGTTATGGTTTTCTTCAATAGGGGGTTTTATAGTGTTTATCATAACATGTCATTGGATATTTGGCCTTCCAAGGTTGCTTCCATGGTGTACTATGTAATGGATCAGCATTCAGAGCTTGTCCTTCCCCTGAAAGAAAGAAAATATTCATCTTTAAGACACTTATTTGAGGATGTTGAAGAAGTTGAAAAAAACATCCAGGCTTGCAAGAGGATTCGAGAGCAGGCATACTTTGAAAATCTGCATGCACATAAACATCAGCAAGAATGTAAGTATGAATCATATTTGGGACAACATTTGACAGTTTCTTCAAATTTTTCATATTTTTCCATGGATTGGGATGTACATCATGCTTATGTTCGTTTTCAAAATCAGTTTGAGCATGCAGTAGTGGATGATTGCATAGATAACTATATTTTTTTAGTTGTTCATAGTCATAATGCTTTAAGTCCTGCTATGCAATTATCATATGATCATGTTTATGAAGAGGAAAATGACATTCTTAATGATCAAGAGTTGTTTGTGAAAGAACAGGGAGGTCATCTCTTTCTTAGCAAAGGGGAATTTAAGCAATGGAAATCATCTTTTCTCAATTAGTAGTTTTGTGACTATGGTTTTGAGGATCCAATAGCAGCCTTGTTGGAGTCATACCTTTCATATTCTCTGACATTTTCAGATTTCATTATCTCACCAACACTCATAGGTGAGCATGATTATCTAAAGGAGTTTCAATCGTTGCTATCATATTTCTGCTATTCTCCATTGATTAGTGGCATAGATGAGATCATTTCAGTCCTAAATTTATTTGAATGGTTGTTGTGGAAATATGTCTTTACCTAATCATATTGGAGATTTGGTTAGAGGTAGGGTAGTGTAGGAAATAAACTCACTTCTCGAGCATTTGCTTTCCTTCAGTTTGCAGTAGGTTTATCAGTCAGTTTTCTTAAATAAGTGGAATATTTTGGCAGTGTTTCAGAGGTTAGTTGCACAAATGAATCCATATCCCAATGGATAAGGCAACTGGAAATGCATGTTCTTGGCATCTCACAGGGAGCAAGACATCCCATGTGGAGCCATATGTTAACACATAAGATTGTATGGGTCAAAAAGTTCACCTTGGTTTTGTTTTTGAGTCATAAGGTTTAGAGGACATAGGTGTTGAGTCTTTAGGTTGTAATCATAAATTTAGATTTAGTTTCAAAATAAATAAGGCTATGTATAACCTTGGTCTAAAGTTTGAACTACGTGATTGTTATCATGACAGGTAAGAAGCCCCATGAGTCATATCTTTGGTTTTTTATATCATTTCCTTGACATGCCATACATCCAGGTTGTACTCAATGTCTCCCCTTTGTCACTATAAATCCATTCAAGTGTGAAAGATATGTTTGATCTAGAATTGTGAACTGATGGAAGAAGAGGGTTGTAGGTTGGATAGATTATAGGAATCTGAGTGAAAATATGAAGTTACCAGCATCAAGCTCATAGTCATCAGGTACTCCATGAGCTTTATTGTCTTGTTTGGAGGTCAGGAAAGGGTTTGGCTACTTGATTTTCCTTTGGCACTGTGAACTAGCTTAGGCGTTGTGAATTGAGACAGGCGCTACAGAATGTGCTACGGAATGTGTTGTGGAAACTCTGTTCTAAGACTATTGAACTGGTATTTTTGACCAGTTGACTTCCAGCATTATTTCCAGGTGAACCATGATGAATTTTCAAAATCCAAAGGAGGTTATTGTCAAGAATGTACCCAAGAACATTAACCTCTTTCATTTTTCACACAGGTTTCACGGATTGGGAGATTCGAAGGAATATTTGAGCCCTATTTTTTCAATTTTCATGATTTCTTATTTGAGACATGTTTTTGCGACACATATTTCAGCCAACGGGAGATGAATTTCAAGAACCCGAGAGAGGTTTTTATTTAGAAATATCTTATACAAAAAAAAAAAAAACTTATATTTTATATATATATTATATTTTGAGAATTACAAGTGGAATTTTGAAGCCTATTTTTCATAATTTCGCCTCTTGAAAAGCAAGAAATCAGTTAAAACATGTCACTCTTTGTTTGCAACTGTTTCTATTTTTGGAAAGGGGCTGGAGTTCAAATTGGTGAGATGGAAAGGACCCATGGTGCTATATATTTGATGGTACAAGAGTAGAGAAGGTTTAGAATGAGCTAGAGAGGGTGGTTCAATCTAGAAGACTTGAGAAGACTTGTATAGCTTGAGGTCTGAAAGAATGTATTTCTAGATTCTTGATTCTTCAGTGAATGAAATCAGATTTTCCTTATTCATATCTACTTTCTGTTTATTTGTGCCATTGGTGACTAATTCAAATGGTTCTTGTTTCATTTAATGATTGAGAGAAGCCTATATTTCCTTGCATTAATGATATAAGTCTACAAATGTACATTTTTCATTCTTATAGCTTTATCTTCATGTGTACATGATGTATGTATGATTTTACAGTTTGTAGCACTTCTCCATATTCATTTAAACCTATTTAGTATCTGATTGAGTTCATGTGAAGCCAATTCTGTTAGAATACATTTGTAGTTGTCTCATGAATGCAATTATTAACAATCCATAGATTGATCCATCATTGAGAATTCTACTCGTTAAAATCAGACATGTATGTTACTAAGCTCACCTGATCTACAGTCTAGGGTGACTCTTGGAGAGCTAACATGGTGGTATGTGGAGCGTCACATAACTCCTCACGGTTAGAGAGTTATGGCCATGTGAAGTTGGAGAACCCGCATGAGTTATCTAGAAGCCCCTAAAAGGTCAAAGTAGTCAAAGTGGGTGCAAAGAAGAAATTATTTAAATAATAAAGATAGTGGAGAATTTACTATTTATGGATAAGTCAAAGTGGCTGCAAAAGAAATTGTTTAAATAATAAAGTTAGTGGAGAACTTACTATTTTTGGAAAGTGGACAAGTTAAGTGGACAAGTGGTTAGAAGTGGGTTAGCCCTAAAATAAGGAAAGTGGGTTAAGATTGTTAGAAGGTAGCCCCTTAAGGAAGCTACATGAAAGTATAAATAAGAGGCAAGGGTCTCTCATTTGATGACCATTGATCATATTGAATATCTATTATTGTGTAAGGCTTATTGCATGTACTCATTGATATATCTAGAGGTGTGAAAGTCTGAGGTAGCACAAAGGGTTGATGACGAAAGTTTCGGAATTACAGAAAATACTGAAAAACCCTAAGTTCTAAGACATACACAGGCTAACAGTATAATAAGGTGTGTACGTCCATGGGTTGGCAGTATATTAGGGTGTGTACATGAGGGTAAAGCCATAGAAACTTGAGAAGATGAAGATGCCAAGTCTCTAGATTCTAAGAGCAAGTTCCCAGGAAGGTCTACAGTGATCAGGTACATCAAATCTATCCACTGGTTCAAAAGGTATGTCTCATTTCTATGAGTAGTTGGATTTTCTTGTATACATGAGAAATGGTTATGGAGATTTGAGGATTTTCCCTAGAGAGAATAGTTTCTACAAGGGACCTTCTGTATAAGTTAGATATACAGAAATATAGTACCGCTATAATCAATATTTATCATTTGCTAGTATTGAGGCACATCTTGTATTTCTTTGCATATGGTTAAGGGTTCTTGTGATACATGTCTAATAACTTGTCTTTGAGAAGTGGTTGAAGTATTGAGAGGTTGAATATCGAAAAGGATTTAATGTCTAGTTCATGTGAGGGTTATTATACTTGTTCATGATTACACACACTTATAGGTCACATGACTAGAGAGAGATATAGATGTTTTGGGTAAAGGTTATGTATGAGGATGCATGCACAGGGTACAACTATAGTCTGGATATAGTGACAGGTTGCAGATCTATGTGAAAGAGGTTGCAAAGGGTCAAAAGTTTTCATAAGAAAGAAAACCCTAGTTTTAGAAGGCATACTTAGGTTGCATAACAGATAGGTCGCATACATATGTGAGTTGTTGTATATATAGGATGGGTACATACGCATGTTGCAGAATTATAGTGTGTGTATCTGTTGTATTTGTTTGATACATGCTTAGTTCAGGTACAGGTTGATTGGAGAGCAGTAGTACAGGTTGGCTACAGGTCAGTGATACAGGTTGCTATAGTGGTATATCTCACAATGATAGTGTGACAGTGCTTCAATCATTTTCTATGTGAGGGCGGCAGGACGAGGCAAGGACAGGTGGTTGTAGCCACCTTCCAGTTGTAGCTGGAGAACATATTGGGTTGTAGCCTCCTTCTGATTGTAGCCAAAGAATTGGGGATTTGGAGCTTCCCTCGGGTTGTAGCATGAGAAACTAGGGGGTTGGAGCCTCCTTCTAGTTTTAGCTGGAAAACAAAGGAAGATGGTGCTTCCAATGAATGTAATTATTAAAGACATATAAGAAAAATCATTATGTGGTTTTCTCCCGCTTTGGGTTTCCACGTAAAAATATTTGTGTAATGTGTATGTGAATGATTGCTCATTTTTTCATTGTTTATTTACTCTGCAACTATTGGATGATAAATGCTACATTGATCATAACACTTGCATATTATGGTTAAAAAGGATTAAATTGTTTTATTATTGATTCACCCCCCCCTCTCAGTAATCCAACAATCAGTATCAGAGTAGGTTCCTTTAGAAATCGGTTTAATCACTGAAACGTAGATCATGGAGAGAAACAACATGTATAAAAAGGGAATACCACAGTTTGATGGACAGAAGTATGCATTTTGGAGCAGAAAGATGAAAACATATATACAAGCACAGGGATTTGAGATTTGGCAATTAGTTGTAGATGGATACAAAGAACCAGCAGTTCCGCCAACAAATGAAAGAGCAATTAAACTCAGTGTAAACAATTCCAAAGCCACAAATACACTTCTGAATGGTCTTGGTGAATCGGTATATACCAAAGTTATACATTGTAAATACACTAAAGAGATTTGGGGAAAACTTCAAAATATTTATGAAGGAGATTCAAAAGTCAAAGAAGCAAAGCTTCAAACTTACAGAGGTCAGTTCGAACAACTAAAGATGAAGGAATATGAGAGCATTGCAGCTTACTTCTTACGAGTCGATGAAATAGTGAATGCAATCATAGGATTGGGAGAAGAAATTAAAGAATCTGTAATTGTTCAAAAGGTTCTAAGATCTCTTCCTATGAGATTTGATCCTAAGATATTAGCACCAGAAGAAAGAGTAGATCTATATTCAATAATCATGGATGAACTACATGGAATATTCATAGCGTATGAAATGAGAACTAAACAAGAAAATCCAGATATAAAAGAAGCAGCTTTCAAAGCATCCAAAAGTTCAAAGCAAAAGGAAAGGAAAAAAGAAAAAGAACATAGCAGCAATAGTGACTTCTTGGAAGATGATGAAGAAGTGGCCAACTTTGTCAGAAGATTAAACAAGGGAACTAATGACAGATATAAAGGTAAGATTTAATTGAATTGTTTTAATTGTGATGGTATTGGTCATTTTGCTAACATATTTCCTTGGAAGAAAAATAAGAGGAATGATGAAGATTACTCAAATAGAAAAAAAAACATATAAAGGAAAAAGAACCAAAAAGAAAGCTTTCAAGAAAATCTTATGCACCAAAGAAGACATCTCCTCATCAAATGAATATGAAGTTATTGACAGTGAGACAGAAAGATTTATATTCATGGAAATAGAATACTTTGATTAAGAAGACACCGAAGAAGAATATGAAGAGGCAGAAGTTGACTACCAAGAAGAATTGTTGAGTTCCATAGAAGTTATAAGAAGAGAAAATAAGAAAAACAAGAACTGCAAGCTGTAAATTGTAGAGATAATAGCAGGAACATAAACAACTTTAAAAATCATACACAAAATGGTTATCCAAGAAGGCCTAGTGAAACACAGAGAAGAAGCTACAACGGGTTTGAATCATTGAGAACTAAAGTGGAATGCTACAAGTGCAACAAATTTGGACACATGGCCAAAGATTGTATAATGACAATCCCTCCTAGAGAACCACAACAAAACAATAACAGTCACATACATGAATCTCAGAAGAGAACATGGATAATAAAGAAGAATCAGTATAGCAATGAAGAATGCACACTCACTCTACAAGATAAGCATAAGAAACGTGGTTGATATATTGACAGTGGTTGTTCAAAATAGATGACAGGTGATAAAGACATGTTTCTTACAATAAGAAAGGAAAGATATGGATCAGTCTCCTTCGGAAATGATGATTCAGATAAAATCATTGGAAAAGGCACAGTCAGAATTGGAAACAAGAATACCAAGGAAGAAAATGTTCTACTAGTAGAAGATATGAAACATAATCTTCTAAGTGTAATTCAAATGTTTGAACAAGGTCATAAAATTACTTTCGATTCACAGAAGTGCGAGATAAGAAAAGAAGGTTCGGAAAAATTGATTGCAATAGCTGCAAGAACTTCAAGCAACATATATGTATTAAGTGAAATTGGAAATGAAAAATGTTTTCCAAGAAAGGAAGATGAAGGTTGGCTATGGCACAGAAGAATGGGTCATATAAACTTCGATAACCTTGTCAAAGTCGGAAAAAAGGAAGCAGATAGAGAGATGCCCCATATCATGAAACCAACCCACACTTTATGCAAGCATTGTCAACAAGGAAAGCAAACAAAGACCGAGTTCAAATCAGAGGAATTTTCAACGAAAAGACCACTAGAAATTGTGCATATTGATCTAGTTGGACCAACTACAACAAAGGGTTTAAAAAGTGAGAAATATTTTATGTTATTAGTTGATGATTATACAAGAATGAGTACAGTTTTCTTTCTCGGGAATAAGTCAGAGGTTTTTCAAAACTTCAAGGTCTACAAGGAAATGGTTGAAAATGAAATGGATTCAAAAATCAAATGTTTGAGATCTAATAATGGAGGAGAGTTCACTTCAAAGGAATTTATGGACTTCTGCAGCAAGCATGGAATAAAAAGGCAATTCTTTGTTGGTAGGACACCTCAACAGAATGGAGTTGTTGAAAGAAAGAACAGGATAGTACAGGAAATGGCTTGAACAATGTTAATGGATTCCAAATTAACAAATATTTTTTGGACACATGCAGTGCTTATAGCAGTTCACATTCAAAACAGAGTAATACTCATAAACAACAATGGCAAAACTCCCTACGAGCTATGGAAAGGAAGACCAACAAATGTGAAGCACTTCAGAGTATTTGGAAGCAAATGCTACATCAAAAGAGAAGATGGTATAATGGGAAAGTTTGACTCTCGTGTGGACAAAGGAGTACTTGTTGGTTACTCAAGTACAAGGAAAGCATACAAGTGTTACAATATGAGGTTGAACAAAGTTATGGAAAGCATCAATATAACAATTGATGAAACAGGTGGACGAGAATTAAAGGAAGAAGAAAATGAATCAATGGAACTACTTTACAAAGAAGAAGAAAAATGTGAAGAAGAAGTAGAAGGGGAAGATGAAGAAGATCAGACATAAGTAGAAGAGCAAGTTCAGAAAGTGCCTCCAAATACGTCTAGCAAACGAGTACAGAAGAATCATCATTCAGATCACATTATCATAAACAAGTATGCAAGAGTTGAGACTAGAAGAAGAATTCGTTTACCAAAACAAATGCACCTAGCACTCTTATCTACGATTGAACCAAACAGTTTTGAAGAAGCCAGCAAGGATGAATTCTGGAATAATTCCATGAATGAAGAATTGGATCAAATAGAGAAGAATGACACTTGGGAATTGGTTCCAAGACCAAAGAATAAGAATGTGATTGGCACAAAGTGGGTTTTCAAAAATAAATTGAATCATCTTCAAGTGGGTTGATAAATTGAATGAAGGAATCATCTTTTCTGAACGGGGAACTTGAAGAAGAAGTTTGCATTGAACAACCGGAAGGTTTTCAATTGTCAAAGAACGCAGATTATGTTTGTAAACTAAAGAAGGCCTTGTATGGTCTAAAACAGGCTCCTCGAGCATGGTACTTTAGACTGGATAAATGTTTACAGTAGGCAGGGTTTAGAAAAGGAAGTGCAGACAACAACCTCTACATCAAGGTAACTCAAGATATTATTTTATTAATTGAAATTTATGTTGATGATATTATTTTTGGAATTAATGATGATAGGTTAAGCCGGAAATTTGCAAATGATATGCAGAATGAATTTGAAATGTCATTACTTGGAGAACTATCCTTCTTTTTGGGTCTTCAGATACGTCAAAGCAACCAAGGAATTTTTATTTTTGAAACTAAGTATATCAGAGAAATGCTAAAGAGGTTTGGAATGGAAGATTGCCAACCAGTTACCACTCCTATGCAAACCAATTGCAAATTGATCAAAGATGATGATTCAAAGTCTACATACCAAAGGCAATACAGGTCAGTGATTGGTATCTTACTATATGTGACAGCATCCAGACCATATGNTTAGCAGTGAAGAGGATTTTTCAGATATCTCAAAGGAACAGAAGAGTTTGGATTATGGTATCCAAAAGGAAAGGATCTATCACTTATTGCCTACACAGATGCAGATTGGGTAGGTTGCATTGATGACCGACAAATCACCAGTGGAGCAGTGTTCTACTTGGGTGAGTGTTTAGTATGTTGGCTAAGTAAGAAACAATGATCAGTATCTGTATCTATAGTCGAAGCAGAGTATATTGCAGCAGCGAGATGTTGTGCATAGTTTCTATGGATGAAACAAACTTTGACAAATATACGGGTTGAGTATGATGATCCCATTCCAATCTATTGTGATAATACAAATGCCATTAGCATCTCAAAGAACCTAGTGATGCACTTCAAGATGAAGCACATTCAAATCAAGTATCACTTTCTAAGGGAACAGGTTGTAGAGAAGAACATCAGAGTTGAACATATGGGCACAAAAGAACAAGTGGCATACATCTTTACAAAACCGCTTCCAAGGGAAGCATTTGAGCATCTTCACCAGAGTCTCTGAGTAATTTCTACTCCAAAATGAATGCTTTTGAATGCTTATCTTATATGTCTTATATTTACATGAGGAAGCACCATAAAGAGGACAGTTCAGGATTGGGAGATCAGTTTCAGGAAGTGTTCAGTTAGGGGGAGCAACCCTGGATGGAAAGATACCTTTGCCATTGATGACAAAGGGGGAGAAATTTATCATATGCAAAGTTAAATTCTTGGAGAAAGAGCATAGAGGCATGGTTCCAGGGGGAGCGATGGTCACATGGGGAGCATGAGTGATATGACTTTAGTATTGCATCAAAGTGTTTCCATCAATGCCAAATTGGGAGATTGTTGATTAATTGGGTTGGTTTTCATTGATGTCAACCCTTGAAGAAGTACGGTAGCGAATTCTGGTAGCACAAAGGTTTCGGTAATGGACCCAATTTTGTTTGATGTATAATGGTATAAGTTTTAATATATTTTTAGGTAAGACTATTCTAGATGGATAGTACATGTCATGCCATTTCTGGTGGTATGTGGAACATCACATAAATCCCCACGGTTAGATATTTATGGCCATGTAAAGTTGGAGAACCATCATGATTTATCTAGAAGCCCCTAAAAGGTCAAAGCAGTCAAAGTGGGTGTAGAGAAGAAATTATTTAAATAATAAAGATAGTGGAGAATTTACTATTTATGGATAAGTCAAAGTGGTTGCAAAATAAATTATTTAAATAATGAAGTTAGTGGAGAACTTACTATTTGTGGAAAGTGGTCAAGTTAAGTGGACAAGTGGTTAGAAGTGGGTTAGCCCTCAAATAAAGAAAGTGGGTTAAGATGGTTAGAAGGTAACCCCTTGAGGAAGCTAAATGAAAGTATAAATAAGAGGCAAGGGTCTCTCATTTGATGACTGTTGATCATATTGAATATCTATTATTGTGTAAGTCTTATTGCAGGTACTCATTGATATATATGGAGTTGCGAAATTATGAGGTAGCACGAAGGGTTGACAATGAAAGTTTCGGAATTACAGAAAATATTGAAAAACCCTAAGTTCTGAGGCGTACATGGGCTAACAATATAATAGGGTGCATACATACATGGGTTGGTAGTATATTAGGGTGCATACATGAGGGTAAATCCATAGAAACTTGAGAAGATGAAGATGCCAAGTCTCTATATTCCGAGAGCAAGTTCCCAGGAAGGTCTACAGTGATCAGGTACATCAGATCTATCCACTGGTTCAAAATGTATGTCTCATTTCTATTAGTAGTTGGATTTTGTTGTATACATGAGAAATGGTTATGGAGATTTGAGGATTTTCCCTAGAGAGAATAGTGGTTGCATGGGACCTTCTGTATAAGTTAAATCTACAGAAATATAGTATTGGTATAATCAATATTTATCATTTGTTAGTATTGAGAAACATATTGTATTTCTTGGCATATGGTTAAGGGTTCTTGTGATACATGGCTGAGAACTTGTATTTGAAAAGTGGTTGAAGTATTGAGAGGTTGAATATTAGAAAGGATTTAATGTCTAGTTCATGTGAGGTTTATTATACTTGTTCATGATTACACACACTTATAAAGCACATTACTAGAGAGAGATATAGATGCTTTGGGTAAAGGTTATGTAATGAGGATGCATGCACATGGTATAACTACAATCTGGATACAGTGATAGATTTTAGATCTATGTGAAAGAGGTTGCATAGGGTCAGAAGTTTTCATAAGAAAGAAAACCCTAGTTTCAGAAGGCATACACAAGCTGCATAACAGATAGGTCGCATACATACACGAGTTGTTGTATAGATAGGGTGCGTACATACACATGTTGTGGAACTACAGGTCGTGTATCTATTGTATTTGTTTGATACATGCTCAGTTCAGGTATAGGTTGATTGCAGAGAAATAGTACAGGTTGGTTGCAGGTCAGTGATACAGGTTGTTATAGTGGTATATCTCACAGTGATAGTGTGACAGTGGTTCCATCATTTTCTATGTGAGGGTGGCAGGACGAGACAAGGACAGATGTTTATAGCCACCTTCTTATTGTAGCTGGAGAACATAGGGGGTTGTATCCTCCTTCTGGTTCTATCCAGAGAATTGGGGAGTTGGAGCTTCCCTCAAGTTGTAGCCTGAGAAACTAGGGTGTTGGAGCCTCCTTCCAGTTGCAGCTAAAAAACAAAGGAAGTTGGTGCTTCCAATGAATGTAATTCTTAAATGCATATAAGAAAAAGCATTATGTGATTTTCTCCCACTTTGGGTTTCCACGTAAAAATATTGGTGTACTGTGTATGTGCATGATTGCTCATTTGTTCATTGTTTATTTACTTTGCAACTATTGGATGATAAATGCTACATTGATCATAACACTTACATATTATGGTTAAAAAGGATTAAATTGATCTATTACTAATTCACCCCTCCTCTCAGTAATCCAACAAGAGTATCAATTGCACCAACACATGGTCCATGAAGTATTGATCCAGTGGCAAGATATGTAGCCTAAATATACCACTTAGCCATGATTCAACAACAATTTCTTCATCGTTAGCCTTGATGACATGTCGATCTTGAAGGGGAAGGGAATTTCAGGGTCCTACCCTAACCTCCTAACTTTAGGTTATTTGGGAGTTATTCAATTGTTTTCTACAACCATCCTCTTTGAATAAGACCCATTAAAGAGTATTGGATAGTTATTTAATGTAAAATGGTCCACTTTATAAGGCCCACTAGGTATTTGGTACCCATTAGTGATGGGATAACAAGTAGTTAGGATTTTTC
>SNQJ01S0025142.1:12093-31554 GCA_010110895.2 Picea sitchensis
AGTAAATGGAATCATGAATAATGTGGAGATCCCATGAACCCACGCCGCCCTCTTGCACTCTTCCAATTGCTAGATCATGAACCAATCCCTTAGAGTTTGGGGAGAAGGAAACGTCCAGAGAGCTCCTGTCAGAAATTGCAAATGTCTGAAATTTGCTAGAAAGGATTCCAAAGTGCAGGAGATAAGTAACATATGTTGAAACAGTGTTGTATCAAGCTAAAACACAGGGCTGCAACTCACGCTGAAACACAGTGCTGGAACAGATGCTGAAACACAGTGTTGGAACAGTTGTCGAAACTCAGTGTTGGAACAGATGTTGAAACACAGTGTTGTAACAGAGCTGGAACACAGATGCTGAAACACAGCTGCTGGAACACAGGTGATGGAACACAAACGCTGGAACACATATGCTGGAACAAAGATGTTGGAACACAGATGCTGAAACACAGTGCTAAAACAGAGCTGGAACAGATGCTGAAACACAGTGTTGTAACAGAGCTGGAACACAGTGCTGAAACAGAGCTGGAACACAGTGCTGAAACAGAGCTGGAACACAGATGCTGAAACATAGATGCTAGAACACAGATGTTGAAACACAGTGCTGAAACAGAGCTGGAACTTATGCTGAAACACAGTGTTGTAACAGCTGAAACAAAGTGCTATTACATATGCTGAAACACAGTGCTGGAACAGTGGCTGAAACACAGTGTTGTTACATATGCTGAAACACAGCGCTGGAACAGATGCTGAAACACAGTGCTAGAAATTATGCTGAAACAACGCTGGATCTTATGCTGAAACAGTGTTGCATCACATTTTGTATTTTGATCTGTAGGCCCGAAGAAACTCGGGGCAATTTGTAACTGAATCTGTGGCTTTGCCATCCCTCTAATATAAACTATAACCATTTTCGTCAAAAAAAATAATATCATGTGAGGATTCCCTTTCAAAAAGGCCAACATCTAGCAGCTCAAGATCTCAAGAAAAAAACACAAAGAGAAGAAATATTGGTTGAAGTTTTCATTAATATGTTAAGGGAGGAAATTACATACGGAATAAAATAATCTCAATCATAGTGTTAAGACATTTGTTTAATCTTTTCATTTAATTTTTCAATAAAACTTTTCAAAGCTGAAAAAATAGATTAATAAAATATTCTTAATGTCTAAACCAAAAAATATATTTTATATTATTTAAAATATTAATAATATTTTTTTATAAAAAATAAGTAAAATAAATATTAATATGAAACGAAATCCTAACAAATAAACATTCATACCCTATTTTCTTTCCCCTCTTCTCCTTCTCGTTGAAGAAGTAATGTGCATTCAAAATCAATCATTATTACGCTTCACTTGAGGAAGTAATGTTCACAAATTCAAAATCAAAAAATTTACGAGGCATAAAGAGGTTCCTTGGGAGGAAATAAATTTATATGAAATAGTTCTTACCGACATTTGTACCACCACTTGTTTAACATCCCACGAAACTCTTAAACCCTTATGATGTCACACATTTTATCTAAGTAAAATCAAGAGGCTTATTGAAAGAGAAAGAGGAGGATGTACCAAAATGCACATGGCGTAGCTTGATTTTGTGGGGATTGACTTTATATTAAAAAGCTCTTTTAAACACATGGAATGAGTGGAGTAGGTAACAAACATATTTCCCTATATGCATATGTTATTGAGAAGAAAAATAATAAGTTGTTTTAAGAATACAAATGGTTTTAGCAAAGCACTGAGAGAGAGGGATTCATGGATTCTAGATTAGCCAAATATGTAAACCCAATTCATGTTTTTGTGATTTCCATGGGGTCGTTTTTATAGATAGAGTGCATAATTTTCAATATGATGATGATAAATAAATGGTATTGGTTGATTGGGGGAGCTTTTTATTAACAAGTTTAAATATCAAATGTCATGTCAAGCAGTTAAGGGAGAACATCTTATAGCAGGGCCATAGCAGATTCATTTCATACCTATTCTCATTAGTATCTGGGTCTACTTACCACTAAAAATTAAAATAAAATGAGGGGAAGATAATAAATTGTCTCCCAAAGAATTCTTATCAATTTTAAATATAATTTAAAACAAAAGAAAACTAACTAATCTAATTACTTCTAACATATATTGTGCAGGAACAAATCTACATGATGAACACAACATGAAATAATGTCATTAATTGCAAAAATAATTCATGTTAATTAATAACAAGTTAAAACAATAACGTTGCAGATTAAATCACAAATAGTTGCGTATTGAACCTATAATATTACCACTATATTCATTATAAATCATAATAGCTTAAACATCTCAAATAATGCACCACATAAAGAATTCATATCATAAATATTCAAGAGGTTAAAATGACAAACACAAATGTAGAAAAGTCTCAAATATATTTGATAACAGTCATGATCTCAAAATACCTTATGTTCTTCATCCATGAGATAATAATATCACCATCAAACGATAGGAAAAAGTCTCTTATTACATACAATGAATTCTCTTTTATAAAATAAGAGAGACTCCTCAGTTCCTGTGACTGTTCATTTTTTTTTTCGATTACAACTTTCCAGTTTGTCTCCTTTTGTTTTGTTATCATACACTTCAAAATTTTCCTACTTATTTATTAATAAATATATGATAGTTGTAGAGATAATTTAAAAAGACTCTTGAGTATTCAATCTCACTATGTAGGATGTTCACGATTGATATTTATTGAAATTATCATTGACTTGGATCGGTTGTATCCTTTTTTGTTCTTCAAAATTTTCTAGGCATTTTTTGGGTAAATCAGTGAATAATATTCTTTCATCTTCTTCTTCTCTATTTGATCTTTACAACATGCTCTCCCCGGTCTAATTTCATTTTCAGAAGCTCAAGTTATGACCCTCTGAAGTTTTACACTTTATTCCCCATCGAATTCATGGCCCTTTTTTTCCTTGAATTTATCTAGATTTTACATCATTGATCTGGCTTAAATTCCTCTTACAGTGTGTTCTCATGCTCGATAGATTTCCAACGAGTTATCATGGACATGATTTGGACTCCCATAGCTCAAGGTATGGCTACCTAAAGTCACTGCTCAACAACCGTTAATTTTCTCACATGGTGATCTAGGTCATTTACCTTCAACTCTAAAAGAATTATCCAACGTGCATTAAGGGTATATATGTTCCCCACTTACTTAATTTGTGTGTGGAACTACAAGAGGTATAGAACCTAGGGCCCGTGTAGATATTTTGGCCTATAAAACAAAGGAAATAGTTGCAAAGCAGCTAGTCCCTGCCTTAGGATTATGTTTACATTTTATTTAGTTAATTGATAAATACAATAAAGGTTTTTTTACTATTTAGTGTTTAACTATATCCACTCTTTTTGTTTAATGTTATTTTAAGTTTCACCAAAAGGTCAATTTCAATTGTGTCAATAGTTTTAAATTTGAAGTTTGTTCAACCATTCAAGCCACCTCCAAGCAACACATAAACCTAATTAAATTTAGATTTGAAGCCACCACTACACCAACAAATGAATTTAAATTTGAAATTGTTCAAAGGAACTCCACACCAATGGATGAACTTAATTAAAATAAATTTGAATTCTATTTTTAAATATTTATCAATGATAAAAATGGGTATTTAACCTATAAGAATTTAGAAATCTATATGCAATTTTTTTTTCATAAAACTATAAAGAGTAAGTTATTGAATGATATTGTATGTCTAACACCAATATATATTTAAATTCATGGAGATACATATTCTATCTCTCTTTCTTTATACAAATGTCTAAATTTTAAACATTTTTTAATGGAAGATAAGTTATATATTGTTGTTATACTATCATTAAGTGGTAATGTGAATATTTTATTGAGATATGTTTTCAACATTAAAAATTATTAATTTCCTAAAAGGGACTTATACAATATTTTTATTATTTTAAATTGGTGTTTACAATACAAAATGTCTATTTTGGTCATGAATATGGATGAATAACACCATATTATCATAATAATCACATTTGTGATGAGCTATTGTTTTAAGGTATTAAAATTCTCAAAATTGTAATTTTGTTTTTTTTAAATAACGTATTTAAAGAATATGACTATATTTGACATTAGAAATTTTACTAATAATTTTATTTGGATATTTTATATGGTGATTTACAATTTAAAAAATAATTAAGTTATTATTAAAGAAAAAAACTTTTAGTATTTTATGAAAGATTACAAATGCTTTACATAAACCTATGTGTTCACCATCCATACAAAAGTAAAAAAATCTTTAAATTTTGAGAAACTCTTTTTAAGACAAATAAGAAACTCTTTTTAAAACTTGAAATCTGTATTGATATCTAATTTAATGGCATTCACTCTCTTGGAGAAGAGATATCTAATTTAATAGCATTCACTCTCTTGGAGAAGAGAAACAGTACTTAGTCAATCAACTATTAATGCAAAAATAGTACTTAGTCAATCAACTATTAATGCAAAGCTACACATGGCATTTTTATGATTTTTTAAAATTTTATGTATCTTTTATTAATTATCTTTTTATAATAGTCACCTCCAACTAAGGCTTATTAGTCTCATCATCCTTCTTAGCCAATCAAAAATTCATAATCTGGTAATATCAAAAGTCTATATATATATATATATTAATATATATATATATTTAAAAAAAAACATTTTAATAATTTAAAATTTTAAAATTTTAACAACCTTTACAAAAATTTGCCAATAAAATTGATAAGTCAACTCAATTTCACCAAAAATCGATCCTTATATTCCCTGTTTTGGCAGGGACTAATAATGCAGATGTTCGGGCTTAATCTCCTAAGGTAGAAATCCAAAGGCTTGTGATTCCAATGCATGTAACTCCAAAAAGTAAGAACTTGTATGAAAATCCCGAAGCAAAACCTCCAAACGGTAAATTCTCAATGGGCATAAGTCCGAAAAGATCAATTTCCTAAAATGTTAATGTCCAATCTTGAAACGAGGAGGGATTTCGAGAAATAAGGAAGGAAATGTACTAAGGTAAATCTTGATGAGTGAATTCTTATGAAATGAGCCTCAATAGATGAATTCAATAAAATTTGGGGGAATAATAAATACAGCGTGAGTGGGCCTAATGGTTAAGAACATATGTTTCCTCTTAAGAGGTCACAAGTTCAAATCTAGAGGGGGGTAGGGTATGTATACCTCCGTAGACTTTACCAGTCAAAAAACAAAAAATACAAATATGAAATATAAATTAAGCATTTAGGGAAAATGCACAATGTAAAAAGTAATTTTCCTTGGTAAAAACAATTTCCTCATATAATAGTAATTTCCACATGTAAAAGTGATTTCCCCATGTAATTCTTCGAATAAATTGGAAATTCAAAACCATGGGAAAATTAATAAATAAATAAATAAGATCAAAATAATAAAATATCAAACAATAAACTATACAAAATAGGCTAAGGTTCCATCACTACTCAGGGTTCTGCACATAAAGATAAAAAAAATGAAACAAAGTCTATCGTACATATTCTAAATAATTGGGCGTTGAGTTAGTTAAGAAGATCAAATCGAGATCAATATCACTTGAATTTGGATAAAAACAAATGGCGAGCAAGTGGGAGGTAAAGGGACTACACGTCACACAACACATTAACATCACAAAGGGTAACCCAAAAGATAAAAAGGAGTTTGACGCTGGCCTAACACATGGGATATGTAAATCCAATCAAGTGGGACATCTCGGAGGGCAAACCCGATGGATGTAGTCTGATCAAATTTGGAATCCGATGGTCTAGAAGAATAAGAAACCTTGCAAGTGACATAAACTGACAGCCTGAAGGCCCAATGGAAATCATCCGATTGGCTCATGGGATAGGTCTGCGGGAAAGGTAATATGATCAGAACACTCCAACGAAGCATGTGTGTTAAGATAAATCTGATTGGACCATTGGATTTTGGGTTTTGGGAACTAGGATGAGCAAGGTAAATTGTCAATATGATGAGGGGAATCTGAATGGGTGGATCTGATAGCCTTGTGGGCTTCGAACCTCAAAGAAAACTGTGAGAAAATGGTAAAGCATATCCTCGATGGGGAATAGCTTGATAAGGTAAGTCCAATGAGGATAAAGGTTCCAACCACGGATTAGGATTTCAGCCCCATAATACAATATAATAAGATTTAGTCCTTGGAATAGGACATAGAAAATAATACAAAGGTGATAACAGCAAGTCCAACTGAGAATTTGGGAAAGACAAGGCTTAATTTTGAATATTGAATGTTGGCTTCAAATTATAGACAAGATTTGAATAGAGAGAAGTCAAGTCAAAAGAAACAAGAGTGAGAGTTTCATGTATGTATTTTAGAGTTGAAGTGGTCAAGTAAAGGAAGTGTATATGCAACCCTGCTCCCGCAACCATATAAAGAATAAAATCAGTTATGCAAGGAAAAATATACTTGTTATTAGGTCATAAATATTACATTCTTTCCCTTTTCCTTCAACAAATTTATGAATAAGTGTTGGGTTTGTTTGGAGAATGCAGAAAAAAGGAAGAAGTTCCTCAAAGATAATCATCCATAATCTTGGCTTTTCATAAGAAACATGATGTTGTAAATAAAATTCATAAAATTTGTGTGTATCTAATCTCGAACTCATAGAAAGGAATAATGATCTTGTGATTCTAGTTAAGAGTTTTAAACTAAATAATATGATTAACATATGAGATCTTGAGCATACATGACACCATTAGGTATAGCATGCAAGAATGAGGATACAAAGTGCATATATGTTCTTCATTTAAGTCATCCATTAAGGAAGTGCTCAAAAGAAAACTCACTCAAAGTATAAATTAGAACATCCAACTCTACAGTCATAAAGGATCACCAAATACTTCGAAATATGCAAAAGATCCCAAAGATAACTTGTCCATTTCATCATACAAATATTAATGAAACATCATAAGTCAAAAATCATTATGGGGAACATTTGAAAGTATAAGATCAAAAGAATTAGCAAACCTCCATTTAAGATAATCATCAATAAAGACCTAAACCCCCAACTCTCTCAAGGTAGGTAAAGAATAATCATTAGGCTCATAGTAGTACAGGATTACACATTAGAGCTTAAATTTAGTAGGGGGGGCTTTCCTTCCACTTATAAAAGAAAAATTAAAGAGGGGTTTTTGTGGTCGCGACAAATGGTGACATACTAGAAGAACCATTCATCTCTATTAATAGAAATCTAGGGCCTTTAATTCATATTTGAATGTTAAGGATAAGCTCAACAAACTGCAGATAATTTTCCAATAATCATGGGTACCACAATGATGCCAAAATTTTAAAAGATACAACCCAATTTTTCAAGTACTTGTTATCTAACATACCCTTTTCAAACAATCAATTAGTGAGGTAACTTCTTTCACTAACTATGCACTTCAAATTGGATTTGGTTTAACCATCGGTTTTCACTTTTTATAGCAAGCAAATATCTACATAAGTGTTCCACATATCTCTTTTCTCGGCATTGTTTTGTTGTCGACGAGCATCCATAGCCTTGACAAAGTTGTCTCGATACCATACAAGCATAGCCCTGCTACCAACAAGCGTCCATAACCTAGACAATTTTACTTGTACTTCCCAAAATAGTTCTTTCAAATTCCTTTTTGTTTCAATATATATATATATATGCAAATGAAAATATGGTGTGAAGGAAGCAGGGTGATACAAGAGTTGCTTTGATTTGTTAAGTAGATGTTATGCATTTAAGTTGAACGCACAAGTCTCCCCAAAAATGATCATATTATTGGTCATGTTTTTAATATGAAGTGGATGGAGCTCAAAGAAAATAGTATATAGATACTTTCATATGCTTGTGGGTTATCATGGTATGCTCAATAAGCACACGTGTTCCACCACAACTATCAATCCATATCCACAGTTAAGAACTTCATAATTGTTCGTTCAGATAGAGCAACCCATGCATCTCATGACTTGTAAAAAATTTCTTTAGTATATAACCAGAATTGGACCTACCCCTCATTCAAACTTAAAGGTTAATCCTCAAGGCAGACTAAGAAGTCAAATCAGCTTAGGGAACGTACCAACACTCAAATTAAAATATGAAAGCAATGTGTACCAGCAAAAAACAAGCACTAAAACTAAATCCAATTCATGAAAAAGACAACATAACTAAACTAAAAGAAACCTAAAACTAAAAATGTCACTCGTCAAAAGAAGAATCAAATAAAGGTGAGTTTGTAATCCCAACAACATGGGACACATCATGAACATTATTAGTGAAAGCATTCCAATAATAAAGCAAGAAAGGTTAACCATTCGAAATAAATCCCAATAGAAAGATTCCCATGGAAAAGATCTGAAAGGAGAAACAAGCAAATTATGAGAATTGATAATCCAGAGGAAAAAATCACAACACAAGCCTCCAATCCAACTGTCACATATAATTTATCTTTCATTTAGTGAAACAAAAAAGGTTCTTCCAAGAACCTAGCAAATGGGTTAATGGGGCTGCTCGGTAAAAAAAAAGTCTAAATTGATTCACGTGAACATTCCACAAACCCATAAACCCTCAGTATTTACTGTCATGAGCAAATCTTTTGCACAATGTTTGAAAAGGCTAAACTTTTCAACATCAGAAATTACAAATGATATTTCTCACCAAAGTATCAATTTCTCTTTGCCATAAGAGATAATTACTAATCCTAAATATTCAAATGATTCAATATGATGAGGCAAAGAGGGGATACTATAGTTACGAAGGTCATAAAAAATAATCATGATGGAATGAAAAGGACTCCAAATATCAATTCCTTCACAGAATGTGTTTAAGATTATATCAGAAACCAAAATGGGAATACATGAATGGGACAGTTGATGAAATTTTGGTTGATCAATTCTAAAAATGTTGCAAAGGAATATGAGCATCCAAGTGTAGATTAACACTTCCCTAAGTTTATTTCATATAAAGAGAAAGAATCATCAATTGTTGGTTGCACAAGCCATTTTCCAACCTACATAACAAAAGAGAATGTTATGTTCATCTATTTGACAATCTAGGAAAAACGCTTCTCCTAAATGACTAACTTATTAAAATTAAATTAGACTCAAAAGAAAAAATAAGGACCAAGATTAAAACTAATCCTAAGAAAATCCTCCTGAGCTACTCTAAACTTCAACTATATTGGTTGTCATAAAACTTATGTAAAATCATAACGTCAGTACAGTCATTTAAGTATCCATCTTCCCTTCATTTAGCCAAATCTCATAGCTTTCTTCCTAAGAAATAAACATTATGTGATTTTCCATAATATTCCCTTCGAGAAAAGACTCAGTGTCATTGATTGTTATAGGATTTGGATCCCTAGACACATCATCTTATTCCTGAATTCAGAATCAATCAAATTAAACAAGTAGAACCATAAAAATGTAATTCCATCCATATTCTAATGATACCTATCCATCACCAATCCTTTGTCGTGTTTAAAAGATAAATAAAATATGATTCAAAAATCACCAACATTGCACACTAAGGTATTTATTTCCTCTTGTCTTTAATGATAATAATGTGAAACATGTGTATTATTATTTTCAACCTTGTGAGAGACAAGAGGAAATCACCATGGATATGGAAGCAGTTAAGATACTTTGATAAGGTACAAATAATATCAGATAAAAACCTAGATTGATTGATTCCCCCATTATAAATGAAAGATAAATTTAGAAACCGTAATTGAATTAAATGACCAAAGCCTGATTTTTAATGAGTTAATGTTTGTCATGATCGGTAAATCCATCAGACTGTATCCCAAATTTTCCAAGAGTGTTCCAAGCAGAGAAACTATGAATTTCACTTCCCTAAGCTCACATTTCACATATAACATTGAGAAAATGAAATGTCAATGAGTTTGTAGCTTATATCTCAACTAGATAGGATTTCCATTCAAAAGAGATGAAAAAATAATCCAGAACACAAAATTAGCAAGATCATGAGTGAGAGAGATCAAACAAAAATTACTCAAAACAAGATCAAAACTCAAAAGAAACTCAATCAAGCAAAATCTTCCAATTAGAATCATGCTAATATGAAGATTTAACAACTCTACGTGCTCATTGTCACCACAAAATGGACTGAAAAGTATTCTTTATTTAAAATATTTTGCTTGTAAGATGACACAATTCTTGTAAAAATATTTGACATGCTGAACATGAATAGAATAAAGGATCTGAAAATGACTCCAACACATAGAAAGTTTCGAGAATGAAATAAAACATTTTTTCCCATATCAAAAATATTTTTTTACTCGAAAAGTCATTTAAGGGAAAAATAATAATAATAATAATAATAACTAGCATGCAATCCTTCTATTTCTTTCCATCTCTACATAGAAATCCATTTAATGTTCAACCAACAGCAATAAAAAAAGAAAAGGCAAAAAGATTTCTAGATACCAAAACTAAATTATGCAAAGAAAAGACATTATCCTATTCAATCCTACTCCTATCCTACACTGCATTGGCTAAAAATGAACTATGTAAAGTCATAATGCCAATGTAGTCATCCATGCAATTCCAAGCCTGCAAAAACATGTTCATCACAAAAAAAATAGTAATAGAACTTGGAGAAAAATAGACTAAAAGTAGGAAAAAATAAAACATGGAAAACTCTATCCACCACATTAAAGATGTCACAATGATATATCATGGGAAATTTAGTTGAGTAAGATCCATCCAACCATGCTTCAATTTTGTCATAAAATATGACATGACTATCATAGAATTGATGGAGTGAGTTTACGAGAAAGTAGCATGCCAAATGAGAACTGTGTATAGAATCTGCATGAAGTGTACTTGGTGAGAGACTATATGTGTTGATATACTTGCTGATTTCTAAAGACAAACCGAAAGAATAAGGGCCTAACATAACCATTGGTGTAGATCGAAGTGCCTCGTTGTCTTGGAAAGCCTCACTTGGCTCATACTTCAAGCAACCATCAAATTGAGATAAATTAGTGGAATCAAATGATATATGTGGACTAGATCCCACCACGGTATAAGGTGTATCTTTAAGATAATGGTGGAAGCCACTAACATCGAAAATCTCAACTAAAAGGCTACTTGAACCAGAAGACTCTTTATTACTCAAAAATGAAGATGAAACAGAAGAAGGCATGGTCTGATATACATCTACTACAACATTTCCTTCATCCCATGAAAAAGGTTGATAAGGTATAAAATTACTAAGTTCATGGGAAGAGGTCTTATCCTCTCTATTTTACATATGCACATTACCATCATCAAGTACTTCAAAAGAGGTCGGCCCTATATATTTTATTTGAATAGAATAATGTGTGTCTTCCTGAAAGATCAAACCATTAAAGAGCTTGGGATACAAAAAATAATAAGTAGAAGAAATAAGAGAATAAAAAGCATCTCTTGAACAAGAAACATTTCCAAAAGGTGCTTCTTTGAATGGTATTTCCTCTTCCTTAATCACATTGGTGACTGAATATGAATTGATAGGCTTCACACTAGAAATGATTTCACAATAAACACCTTCTTCCTCAATATTGTTTTCCTCTTCCAGGAAAAAAGTGGATGGTTGTGCTAAAAGTGTTATTTCTTGTATGTTTATTTCTTCTCCTTGAGTGAAATGATCAATGTTTTTGTTTTTCTCCTGCAAAATATGAGAATATGAAACATCTTTCAAAACATACTCATGGTTAGAAGAGAGGAGAAAATCACAAGAATTTTCATAACAAGAAGGCTCAATAATTCGGCTGCTATAGGAAAAACTTCTTGATATATATTGGTTAAAATAGGAGACATTATAATAGAATAACAACTCATATTAGTAGAGATTAATTCCACTTTATCCATTTGTAAGGAATGTTTCATGTCATGTGTGTCCATATTTTCTTCATTAATAGACTTATCAACATTCATGTATTTATCCATAGCTTCCTCTTCCATTTCATGTGATGGCAAAGATGAGATAGGATAATCAGAACCTGACATAACCATCAGTGTGACCCAAAGTGTCCCATTATCAACAGAAAAAACCCTCATCTTGGTCAGCTACAAAAAAAATTGAACTCGAATTTACTACACTAGAGGTTTTCTTTTTCATCTCAAGTAAATAAGGGGGGAATGGAATGGTGGGAGGATACATATGATCCTTCCAAAAAATCATGATTTCTTTGATATATATATTCCAAAATAAAGAAGGATCCAGAAATATGATGTTCATTCAAGTCATTAATATTTTAAGAATGTGCATGTGAATTCAAATCAGTGTGAAAAGGAGCCTTAAGGCACGATTCATATTCTTCACCCTCTAGATGATATCTTTCATTAGTAAGAGAAATTAAACGGAGAATCAAGTCACTAAAAGAGGGCCTATCATCCAAAGGAAATATATAGAAAAGATGCATAAATCTAATCGAAAAGTCTTCAAGAGATTCATCTTTGTTCTTCCTAAGATCTGATATTTCTGCACACAATTCATTGTATTATAATTCTCAAAATCACGCCAAAATTCACGCATAAACTACTCCCATGTGTGAATAGAGACAATCGACAAAGTCTCATACCAGGCCTTGACCCAGCCTTCGAAAGTAAGAGTGAACAACCTGCAAATGACACCTTCATTAGTAATATTTTGATAAATACAATTTAAACAAAACTAAAATGATATGTTCAGATGCACCTATCTCTCCTTCACCATCAAATTTAATTTGGACAAGAAATGAAAAATATTTCTAGGAGTTTTAAGAGGTACATAACCAGGAAGACATATCCATAAATGGATATAGGAAGGAGCCAATATAAATAAAAGAATCAATAAGAACAAATCCATAGGATTGGCTTGTCATCTGACCTTCCTTCTAGAGCCATTTCTATTGATGGTTCTAAATGGATTATCAAGCAGTTAAGGGAGAATGCCCGATGGAAGGTCCCAATCAGACCTAATCTCGTTTAGGATAACGTTTATGACTAGTGTGTGGGTCTAGTTGCCACTAATAATTAAAATGAAAATAGGGGAAGACAACAAATTTTCCCCCAAATAATTCCTATCAATTCTAGATCTAATTTTAAACAAAATAAAACTAACTAATCGAACTACTTCTAACCTATCCTACACAAGAGAAAATCTACATAATGAACACAACATGCAATAATGTCATTAATTGCATAAATAGTTCATGTCAACCAATAACATGTTAAAACAATAACATTGCATATCATTAATTGCAGTGCTTCAAATGGACTCATCTTTAAAGATGTGTGATACCCATTGTTGTAAGAAAACTCTACAAAATGCAATAGTGTTCCCATTTTGATGGCTTATCCATCATATACATCCTTATCATATCTTCTATTACCTAATTTACCCTCTTTGTTTGTCCATCTATCTCAGGGTGATATGTTGTGCTAAAGTTCAGACTTGTCCCAATTCCTTTGAATAATCCCTTCCAAAAATTTGAAGTGAACTTGGGATCTCTATTAGACACAATTGTCTTAGGCATACTATGCGATTTAGAAATTTCTCGCATGTATATCTAGACAATTTCAAATGCCTTGTGTGTTGATTTCACTGGAACAAAATGGGCAACTTTAGTAAGATTTTCCACCACCACCGTAATAGAATCATGTTGCTTAGCAATCCTAGGAAACTTAGTTATAAAATCCATCATTATAACTTCCCATTTCCACTCAGGAATGAAAAAAGGTTATATAAAACTAGTTGGATGTATGTGCTCAGCCTTGACCTTCTAATATTCAAGACATCTAACAATAAAATCAACTACTTCATTTTTCATACTTGACCAATAATATTGCTTCTTAACTGCAACAATTGTCTTCTAGTAACCTAGATGTCCAGCATAAGGAACCTTATGCATCTATGAAAATATCAGTCTCTTCAACTCATGATCATTTGGCACATAGATTTTGTGTCTATACATGAGGATCCCATCCTCTCTCAACTCATAACCTTCAAACTTCTACTGCAAAATACCTTGATGTAAATTCGCCTTTATGTCCACATAACGCAGATCTGATTGGGAAACTTCTAAAATTTATTCGCACAAATATTTTTGGTACATACTAATGGTTGTAGCATGCATCTCATGCACCCTCCTGCTGAGTGTGTCAACCACCTTATTCTCTTTTCTTCTGATATGCTTTATGTCAAAGTAATACTCACTAAGGAACTCTAACCACCTACTTTTTCTAGAATTTAAACTTGGTTGTCCAAACAAATATTTTAGACCACAATGGTATGTTCTTAGCTCAAATATAATACCCATGAGATAATTCCACCACATCTTCAAGGCATGCACTATAACTACCAATTCTAAATAATGAGTAGCATAGAGCCTTTCATGCTCTTTCAACTTCCTTGATTCATAGCATACCACATGTCCCTTCTGAATTAGGACTCCATCGAGCCCTTCCTTGCATGCATCCATGCACACAATGAAGTCTACATCAAGATCCGCAATTCTCAATATTGGTGCACTTGTCAACAAACTCTCCAAGTGTTAAAAACTCATTGCACAATCTGAATTCCATTCAAATCATGCACCTTTCTTTTGTAAAGATGTAATTGGATGTGCAATCTATGATAATCCTTCAATAAACCTTTTGTAGTAGCCTACTAGTCCCATAAAGGATCTCTCTTTTGCGACATTTCATGGTATTGGACATTCCTCAATGGATTTTATCTACGTTGGGTCCATGGTTATTCCTTCCTCTGAAATTAGACAACCCAAGTAATGAATCTATCATTTATCAAACGAGCACTTACCAACTTTGCATAAAGTTGATGCTCCCTCAATACCTGAAACACCATCCTCAAGTGTTTCATGTGATATTCTTCAGACTTTGATTAAATAAGCATGTCATCCAAAAATACAATGACAACCTTATCTAAGTAACTTCTAAAAACAACATTCATTAAACACATGAAGATCGTCGGTGCATTTAACAACCCGAATGGAACCACTGTAAACTCGTAATGATCATACCTTGTTTTGAAGGCAGTCTTGTTGGTGTCTTCTTCTTTTATTCTCACTTGGTGATATCCATATCTGAGATCAATCTTGGAAAATATCAGTGTGCCCCTTAGTTGATCAAACAAGTCATTTATCCTTGGCAAAGGATACTTGTTCTTCATTGTTACCTTATTCAACTATCTAAAATTGATAAAAAAAAGTCTTAGTGTACCATCCTTCTTCTTCACCAAAAAAATTGGCGCACCACAAGATGACACACTTGGGATTGTATACCCCTTCTTCAGAATCTCTTCAAGTTGCATCTACAATTCCTTCAATTATGGTGTACTCATCCTATAAGGAGTCTTGGATACAAGAGTTTCTTCTGGCATCATATTTATAGAGAAGTCAATATCTCTTTTCAGTGGCAACCCCAATATCTCCTTAAAGACATCTTCAAATTCCCTTAGTACTACATACTCTTCAACAATTGGCACTTTATCCATTGGTGCCTCCTCCATGTGCGCTGCAAATACTTGACATCCTTTCCTATATCTTTTCTTCAATTGCAAGGATGAAATTTCTCTGATAGTCACAGCTCTTGGAATTCCTTGAACTATTCTCAAATTTCCTTGCTCATCCAGGAAAGTAAACGCTTTATTATAATAGTCTAGGACAACATGATGATGGTCCAACCATTCCATGCCAATGAGGAAATCATACGATCCCAAAGCTATGATATTCAAATCATCTTATGTGCCTTGTCCATTCATTTCCAGTGGACATGCCTTGACCATCTCATTAATTTTCCTTTCTGCCCCTGTAGCTAACTGCACCAACCAAGGTTTTTTAAGCTTGCTTCTCAACGATTGGAATATTTCCACCATTTTAGGATCTAGATAACTATGACTAGATTCTGAGTCAATTAAAATAGAAATGGGTTGGTCATTAATCTTACCTTCCACCTCGATCATGTGCGACTGAAACTTAGCTTGCTTGTTGGCCAAGGCGTGTAAATTCTAGGTACACTTCTACCCATGTATTCAACTATTACAACTTGTCGTACACTATGCACAGTCTTTTTCACCTCTTTGAGGGAAATCTCTAAACATATGAATTTTTTCACAACCCCAACACTTCATTGGTTGTTTCCTTGGCCTGGTTTCCATTACCTTAGTCATTTTGGTTTCCTTGGAAATTGGTTTTCCTTGCACAGTATTTCTGAAAAATGGTGGCTTAGTCCCCTTCTTCCTTTGTTCCACCTTTCTTTTCATCTTGTCTTCCCAAGCCTTTTGGAAAGTTGGTCTTCCCCTTTTGTGCTCATAAAGACACTTAGCTCTCCGTATTGTTTCTTCCAATGTCTTCGGATCATCATATTGTATCTTATCACTAATAAATTATGGCATCCCACTCAGGTACCTTTGAATATTCACTTGTTCATCCTTGATAAAAGGCACATATTTCAACAACTTTAAAAATATCCTTTCGTACTCATTTATGGTCATACTCCCAAGCTTGAGATCAAACAAATCCTTCATTTCCCTATCATAGTAGCGCCTAGTTAAATATTTATTTTCAAAATATTGTTTGAATTCCCTCCAAGTAACCTTCTTCTTATCAATGTGTTGCACTTGTGCATATTAATTCCACCACATTGATTCTTTCCCCTTGAGCTGATAAGTGGAAATTATCCCTTCTACATGCGAGGAGTAACTATGCAACTAGAAGTGTTTCCTCATACCCAACAACCAAGTTTTTGCATCCTTATCCTTCTTATGCTCACCATCAAAAGTAGGAGGCTTGATATTATTCATTTCCCCATATAGCTTGTCCACCCTGGTCCTTCTCTTATGATTTCTGACAGGAGATAGACTCAAACTACTACACACTCTCCCAATTGAATATATTAGGGAGTGATGGAGATGCTTGTCAGCATATTTTGTGTTTCTTCCCTCATCCTGAGATGTGTGTCTTCCTGACCTACTTGTCTTTGTCTCCTTATCCATATTTTTCTCAATTTTTTCCAAGATTTGTAGCAACTTGATGTTGAAGCCTTCTTCTTCCTCCTTGGATGTCATGAGCTTGTTGTTATTGGCTTTATAACTTTGGATGTCCTTTTGTAAACTTTTTATGGTCTCTACCAAGTTCATGCTCTCTTCTAAGCCTTCCCTATGTCCATATGATTATGTACCTTCAACACCTATACCAACATACAACCTTTCCATCTCTTCATCTTGAATATAGGTTATTTTTTAACCTACCATGATTTTAATTTCTGCGATGATCCCGCCTTGAACTAATTGTTTTTAATTCTCTACAAAAAGTGCAGTCAACAAGATCTGTTAGACTAAATAATGTGACAATTTTATGAAATCTATGCACAATTTGTCAAAATCCTTTCTTTTATTTTCCCCTTGGGTGATTTCTTTAACATCCAAACTCTAGTGTGCACACCTGTGCATTGTTATTTTTTCATGCATCGCAACTCTATACCACGCACCAATGGTTTTCCACGCAACTAAACTATGCACTGTGCAACATGAATACTTAACGCATGTGTCTATTTCATGTTGATCTCTGGCCCATAAAACTCTAGTGTTGAACCAATTGCTTTGATACCAGAATGTAACATCCCCAGCCTTCCATGTTGGGCCACATCACACAATTTCCACTCAGCCTCTAGGATATTCTTTGTAGCATCCCAATCTAACTATTGGACAATGCTACTTCAAAACTCCTAGTGTGCGGATACTACTTATAACGCTCCATATTACAAGTAGAATAGATTAATTGTGCACAACCTTAAGGTTTTGTGCCTAGAATCATGTTGAGCCTTTCTCTATGAGTACATTGCGTTTGACACAATCATAGCAGCATAGTAAATGCCATGAACCTCTGTGTGCTTTATCCCTTTAGTGTGTGTGTGTGTGTATATATATATATATATATAGTTGTGTGTGCAACACTTCTGCACAAAAGTACTACTGCGCGCTCAATCAATCCAATGTTGCACATGGATTCTTTCAACTTTGAGCACGTGGACTACTTCATTGTTCATTCGATGATTCATACCATTCCTTGGTATCTTCTAATCATACCACGGAGTTTAACTTACAACAATTCTTGATAACTGTCACACTTCTCATGAGAATATATATAGTAACATTACATAGAGTTAACCAGAATATGCAGACACAAATTCATATAGAAGATAAACCCATTTAAAATATAACATTAGAGCATATAGTAATTAAACAAGCCAGTGAAAGACAATTATCGTTTATGAAAAAGTCACCAACTGTGTGCAGAACTCAGATGTTCATCCCATCCATAGACTATGTTTCTCATAATCTTTCAACAACAGATCACCCCCGAGTTGGGCTTAAACTCCACAGGAAAAAGGGCTCATATCACCAGGCTGTGGTCCAATATTCAACAAAGGACTTGGTCCAAGGTGCCAACTACTGCAACTAACCTATAGTCCCTCATTCTCCACATGATTGTCCCACCCTAGGAAGTGTGCCCCCTTCTCTGCTTAATAGTCCTTCGGCTACCCGACTTCCCTTCCAAGGCTTCAGCAACAGTCTGGATAGGAAGTATCATAGCCCTATATCTAATGTCTAGCGCACCAGGGAACAATTCCCAACAAACTCTCACATGGAGAGAATGCTCATGGGCCTAACAACCCACCTCTTCAATAACAAATATCTCACCTAGAGTGAATGCTCATAGGCCTGGAAACCCGCCTCTTCAAAAGTAAAAATATGATTGCAGTACAAAAAAAACCCTTACAAGATCTTTTGTGCAGATAAAGTAATAGTCGTCCTCTCAATATAGTCTGCCCCCTTCTACACACGAGAAAGTGAGTAATATTCCCCCCAATTGCACTAAGGAAAAAAATATATATTGCATGTATTCAAATTGACACTTGTCACCTTTAGAAGTAGCTTTAGCCACTTGGTGACTTGTTCCACATCCTCGGTAACTTAGGAGAAATACATATCCATAAATTAAACTTTTGAAAATATTAATAAAATATTCCCTTGACTTAAGTTTCCATTTTTTCCTTTTTCCGTGGAGTTTATCCCTCATATCTTTTTCATATGAGTTGAGTCTGCACGCAGTGATGTGATTATATTAATAACCTTGAGGTGATTAAATTTACAATACATACACACTGTCATTTTTCATCCCAGCTCACCAGCCTTAAAACACAAGTATATATACAAAGGCTCTTTTCCCTCAAAACTGCATGCTTAATATGGTGTGCACAAAACTCTGAGATGTGTGCACTCTTATTTTGGTGCACCATCCACACACTTACACAAGTGTGTGTTACACTATAAAATGTGTGTGTTCTTTCTTTTATGCACAATCCTCATGCAATCACCAAACTATGGAATGTGTGCACAAAATAGAATCCAAGACTTGATGCCAACA
>SNQJ01S0025142.1:31564-69173 GCA_010110895.2 Picea sitchensis
CCCTTGACATGTCGTCATGTGCTCTCCACATGGGACGTTGGGTTATAAGCCCAACCACACTTATCCCTTCTCGGATAGGTGCCCCACTTATCCCTTCTCGGATAAGTGTCATCACAGATCAAATCAACTCAGTCACATAGGAGTACGATCTGCAGAATGTCTCAGGAAGCTGCAAACATCAACACTCCCTCTCAGCGAGGGAGGCATTCTCTGTCACGCCAAGTCTATCACGAAAGTACTTAAACTTCATCCTTGTTTGGTAAGAACATCAACAACCTGCTCATATGTAGGAAGGTACCGTGCCAATACTTCCTTCATCTGCATCATGTCTCAGATGTAATGGTACTTGATCTCAATGTGGTTTGATTTGTCATGAAACACCGGATTATCAGAGATCTTCACACAACTTTGGTTACCATAATGAATAACGGTGGAATCCAACACATGTTCGGATAGATCTGCAAGGAGCTTGTGAAGCCACACTGCTTCACGGACTGTCATACTTAATGCAATGTATTATTCTTTTGTTGTGCTCAACGCCACAGAAGTTCATTTCCTGCTACACCAGGAAACCATGAAAGATCCCAAAGTGAGGCAACACTTGAAGGTGCTCTTTCTGTCCACTGCGTTCCCTGCCCAATCAGAGTCAATATATTCTCGCCATATCATATCAATACTGGAAGTATATCTCAAACCATGTCGAACTGTGCCTCACAAGTATCTCAACACATGTTTCACAACAATCTAGAGTGTCTATCTCAACTGACTTATAAACTGGCTAAGTGCACTCACTGCATAACAAATATTTGGTCTGGTGTTAACCAGATACATCAGTTATCCAACCAACTGTCTGTACAGAGTCAGATCAATTTCGTCAAAAATCGGAAGAAGACACACTTAATTTCTTTAGATTCATTATCATTGGTATAGCCACGGGCTTGAAGTTTAGTATCTCAAACTTCTTCAATATCTCAACTGTTTACTTCCCCTGACTTGGGAAGATCTCATCAGTTCTCTGCCACACCGCTAGTCCCAAGAAGTAGTGAATCATACCAAGGTCCTTTATCTCGAACTTAGAGGCCAACGGATACTTGCATTCAATAATAAGGTTCTATGTACCGGTGAGGAATAAATCATCAATGTACAAGACCAGAATCAAGGCCTCACCATTAAAAATCTTGTAATACAGGTTGGGATCAACAACACTTTTGCTGAAGCCCAAATTCATTAGGTGTCCATCAATCCTCGCATACCAAGCTCGAGGTGCCTGTTTGAGTTCATACAGGGCCTTCTTCAACCTACACACATGAGACTCCTTCTCATGTATGACGAAACCATCTGGCTGCTCGATGTATATTTCTTCCTCAATCTCTCCATTGAGAAAAGTTGTCTTCACATCCATCTGATGTAGTTTCTAACCCATGGATGCTGCAAGGGCAATAATCGTCCGGATAGAAGTGTATCGAGCAACAANGATGTAGTTTCCAACCCATGGATGTTGCAAGGGAAATAATCATTCGAATAGAAGTGTATCAAGCAACATGAGAAAATTTCTCCTCATAATCTATTCCCTCCACCTGAGAGAATCCTCTAGCAACAAAAATTTCTTTGTGCTTCTCAATGCTTCCGTCAATTGTATGTTTGATCTTATAGATCCATTTGGAAGTCACTACAGACTTCCTTTCAGGTCTCGAAACAATATACCACACATCATTCTTCATGATGGATTGATACTCCTCCATCATGGCATCTCTCCATACTGGCTGACTAGATGCCTCTTCATAACAGGAAGGATTGGAATCAATGATGTGGATCATAGCTGTAGTATAGCACGAATATCTCTGAGGTCTCTTTCTCTCTGGAAAGGTACCATGAGGATTTGCATGTCCTTATGCCTCCTGCAAATTCTGACAAGTCCATGTAGGTCTCTTCTGGCCTACTACAATATCTCTGGGAACATCAACTGGAGGGGGAGAAGGAACCATCTCTTCTTGTTTCTCACTATCAATATCCATGTGAGATCCTCTAAATCTCATGAAGGCTACCTCCTCCTCAAAGGTAACATCTATGCTCACCTCAATATGTCTCTGACTAGGGATGTAGATCTAGTATGCCTTCGAAGACTCATTGTACCCCACAAATGCACCCTTTCTTCCTGAAGGATTTAGCTTGGTCATTTTCTCCTTGGATACATGAATGTATACAGGACACCCAGATCTCCTGAAGTGTTTGACCTCAGGCTTCACCCATGAACTGTGTCCATACTAGACATCTCGTGGTTCCCTCGTGGAACCGTTGTCTAAGCCATATCGAGGTTCCTTCATGGAACCAATGTCTCATGAGACATATCTAAGTTTCCTCGTGAAACCAATGTCTTGGTTCCTTCATCTAACCGTCTAAGGTATGTCAGTAAGAAGTCCACATTGCCCCCTACTGGTCCACACACGACCTTCCGAGGAGAATGTCTCATGATATATGAAGTCTTACAACAAGAGTTGAAGCTTCCCCGGGCTTAGTTAGCTCATGAATCATGACATTTGAAAAACCTCTCGATTCTTTTAGTTAGACCGTACAATATTCGCTTATACTCAAAATCATTGAATCTTAGAGGAGTCTATGGAGAGCAACTTGTATGTGAAGAAAACCCACCAAACCTTAATGTCATGATCTGGGTTGTTATTGTAGACGTGGCATCCCATCACAACATCTACAGATGTCGCAATGGATATAACAAGCCTTCTATGACCTTCTAAAACCACCAAAGAGTAATGTGTGTTTCCCTCTCCTCTTTTCCACCCTCTAATAGTATTATCCGTTGATCCATTGCATACAAAACTTTACAACAGTGGCAAAGCATAAAATTGTGCGTTTATGGCCTCTCAAGGCACTAGACACAATCGTATGTTGTGCGCTACCCTCCCTTTTCCAGACAAAGATGGACCGATCACAAGCTCCAGAGTAGAGAATACAGCCTTTGCGTTGATGGCAGATTTGTGTTTCTCAAGCATTGCAACCAGAGAATGTTTTCTCTCGCCTGAGGAATTTGCCCAAATTTTGATTATGGAATCGACATATCCTATGTAAACAAAACCATATGATGAAACCCCAAGCGCATTGATGGAATTTTCACGTGCTCTGAAAGATTCAATACATCTTAAGTTGGAAGGCCTCCAAATCTTCACCGTCTTGTTAGGCACGTGGGGCGTAGTGCACGACAGGGTGGAAGGAGAGTTCATGTTTTTCATGACACCCACCGACAGCAGCTCGAAAAATCGTTGGCACCTACAGTACTTTGTGCACACGTCAATCTCGGTTTTGCGTCAACGAGAGCTAGTCGAACAGAATTTGCATCTATAAAATCCATTCACACAGCAGAATATTTCATCGCATCGAAGCATCATGGCTTCCTCTACAACATTGCGATTATCTCTTGCGTGCATTGTTGTGATCTTGTTTTCGATCGTTGCGCACGCTCAGCTGAACTCAACTTATTGTCCCAAATTCTTGTCAACCGTGAAGGTCGTTGTGAAGAAAGCGGTGGCCAATGAGAAGCGTATGGCCGCATCATTGCTCTGCCTTCACTTTCATGATTGTTTCAATAACATATCCTTTGCGTTTAAATTGGAAGGTCATGATCTTTTGTATGTTCGTCCTTGTTAAATTCAAGCCTGCCTTTTTAGGGTTGTGATGGGTCAATGTTGTTGGACGACTCTTCCACTATAACCAGGGAAAAGACTTATCTTCCCAACGACAATAATTCGGTGAGGGGTTTATGTTGTTTTTCTTCATATTTGCCTAGGCCCTCCCGTGAGGGAGTCAGCCCAATCCTCCTTTGATACCATGTTGGTTTTCCATATATAAGATATGATAGATGTTCGATATATTATTACAATAATGAAGGTGTTCCATATATAGGGAACATAAGGTGACCATCCATGACGGATCGTCCCTTGAATAATCAATAACTATTTATTATTATGGTTTACTTATAATATACTATATTTAATAATCAATAATAATTTAACAGTAGTAATATATTTAATAATCAATAATAATTGTATTATTAATTATTATCTTTAGAGAATGTCTTTCCGATGTTGTCTAAACATCAACAGAAGCTACCTGGCATATGAAGAGTCACACCCTTTGGTTGAAAGAGGGGGAAAATAACACTAAATTCTTCCATCATTGTGCAAACTTTAGAAAGAACTGGAACACTATTTGGGAGATTAGGGATGACAAGGGAGAAAGTGTCCATTCCTTCAAGGATATCGTAGTAGAAGGAGTTTGTTATTTCCATAACCTTTATTCAGTAAAGAGTGACTTCCCTATCCATGGGATATTGGAAGTATTATCAAGCTACCCTCCTATTTTTTCCTGCAAAATGAACAAGGAATTAGAGGAGGTTGTTTCTAAGTCAGAGGTTTTGGGGTCCCTTTCTTCTATGCAGAGAGGGAAAAGCCCGAGCCTCGACAGGATCACAATGGAATTATTTATCAAGTTCTATGATCTCATCAAAGAAAATTTACTCAAAGTGGTAATGGAGTCTCGAGACTCCAGGAAATTCCTAGGATCCATCAACTCTACCTTCCTCTCTCTCATTCCAAAAATTTCTTATGGTTCCTCTTTTGATAATTACAGACCCATAGAATGTTGTAATATTATTTACAAGTTGATTTCCAAGTTTTTTGCTATCAGACTCAAGCCTCTTTTGAGTGAAGTTTTATTCGAGGAGTGATTCAGCTTCCTTCATAAAAGACAAATTTACAATGTTGTTTCTCTTACCCAGGAGGTGCTTAATTCAACTAAAATGATGAAGCAGGATGCATCCATTTTAAAGATTGACTTATCTAAAGCCTACAAAAGGGTCAGTTGGAACTTTCTACATCTATCTCTCCTAAATATGGGCATGCAACTCACTTCTATAAATTGGATAATGGGGTGTGTGACTTCAACATCCTTCGATGTGCTAATAAATGGGTCTCCCTCTAGCTTATTTTGTTCCATTATAGGTCTTCATCATGGGTTCCCATTATCCCCCTTTTTCTTCCTGGTGATCGTGGAGGCTCTGAGTAGGCTAATCAAAGAGGCATGTCGGTGTGGCAAGCTCTCTGGAGTGAAGGTGACGGAATCTGTTTCCCTCCCACATCTTCTTTTTGTTGAAGATATGCTTTGTTTCATTCAAGGGTCCTCCGGAAATCTATTTACTTTAAAGAGAATATTGGAATTTTTTTGTGGTGCCATAGGTATGGAATTCAATTTCAACAATTCATTCCTAATTCAACACAGGATGTCTACCTCATCCCTTTCTTTAATGGCAGAAGCTCTTCCTTTCCCTATGAAGGAGGTGGATGAAGGGTTCAAATATGTGGGTTTCTTTTTTAATCTTGGTGGTTATAGGATTAATGATTGAAATTGGTTATATAAAAAGGTAGAGGCTCGAATATCCTTTTGGGGGAACCGAATATCCTTTTGGGGGAACCATCTTCTTTCCCATGGAGGGAGATTAACTCTGGTTAAATCTGTTTTGGAATGCATTCCATTTTATTGGACCTCCATCGCAACGTTCCCCAAGAGTGTTATTACTAGAATTAAATATCTTAGCTTTCATTTTCTATGGTTCAGATCAAATCCATCAAGTGGCACAACATTGGTTAAGTGGAGTAGGTTGGCCTTCCCCAAGAAACTTGGTGGTTGGGGCCTCAAAAACATCCATATCTTTTCTCTTTCCATGGAAGCCAAAAGTTTATGGCGCCTTATTCATAATTCCTCTCTTTGGGGCACTATGATGAAATCCAAGTATCTCAGTAACATGTCAATAAAAGATTAGTTTTGAACTCTGATCAAATCATATAAAGGATCGATTGTGTGGAAACCTTTGGTGGCGATATTTCCTCTTGTGGGTATATGAACCGTGTGAAAAATTGGTAATGGTAACAAGGTGTGCATTGGTCTTGACCCATGGCTTGGGGCATGCGAGGACTTCCTCCTCTCCAATACCCTAATCCAAGTCCTTCATAATGCATGAATATTTGTGTTATTAGATGCACAAGCTCAATGTCCTCAGAGCCAAGGGTGCTCAGGGTGGAAAAAGAGTGTGGATTTGGGCCTTTCATGCCCTTTGGCAGCCAAATGGGCACGATATATTGATTTGTTAGCATCCGATTTGTTTTGTTAAACGAAGATGATGAGGACTCCCTATGCTAGTCAAAAAATCCACGTTCTGGAGAATATACAACTAAATTGGGTTATTATGCAGTGGTCGAATCTAGCTTTTATGGTGAGCAATGTTGGTGGTGGGGACCCCGCTAGAAGGTAAAGGCTTTGTTGAAGTGCAAAATCACTCTATGGATTTCCTTAAATAACAAGCTCCTCACTTGGGAGAATGGTGTAAAAAGAGATTGGGTGGGGCCGAGTGTATGTGTTTTATGCATGTCCAATGAAGAAACCTACTCTCACTTGTTCACATGGTGTGTCTATGCCGAAAAAGGTTATCTCTTTGGTATCCATGGAACTCCACATCAAAGTGAGTTGGATGCACTCGGAGCTCAACGAATGCTTCCATGTGTGGCTGTAATCTAAATAGGTAAATCATCTAGAGTATTTATCATGTATTTTGGTCAATAGTATTTGGTGGGATAGAAATAACCTCTTTTTTAAAGAGGATCCCATCCCGCCTGAACTATGCACATCTCTCTTCCTCAACCTCTTGAACGAGTTCATGGTAAAAAAGAAATACATGAAATTATGAATTCCATTCATGCCTGAGATGGCCCAGGATATATAATGAAAAAAACAAAGTGTATACAATTTCACTGGGACATTGGGAAAAATAATAAAAATATAAATATGAAATACACATTAGGGATTTTGGGAAAATGCACAGTGTAAAAAGTAATTTCCATCAATAAAAATATTTTCCAAAAACAATAGTAATCTCCCCATGTAAAAGTGATTTCCCCATGTAATTCTTGGAATAAATGGGAAATTCAAAACCATGCATAGGTTTGTAAAACCATGGGTGGATTTGGGAAAAAAATGGGTAGATTTGTAAATCCATGGGAAATTTTAAAAATAAATCAATAAAAAGAACAAAATAGTAAAAAATAAAACAAATAAACTATACAAATCATATATACAAAATAGGAATAAAAAAATACTCCAAGTTCTGCACGAGTCAAGGTTCCATCACTACTCGAGGTTCCACACATGTCAGGGTTCCAAACCTAGAGATAAAATATTGAAACAAAGCCTATCATATAGATTTGAATAGCCGGGTGTTGAACTAATTAGGCACATCAAATTGAGATCAAGATCGCATGAATCTGGATAAAACAAATGGCGAGGAGGCATGGGGTAAAGGGATGACACATCACACGACACATTAATGTCACAAAGGGTGACCCATATAATAAAATGGAGTTTGAAAATAGCCTAGTACATGGGATATGTCAATCCAATCAAGGAGAAAATATTGGAGGGAAAACTTGATGGATGAATTCTAATTGGCTTCTAAATTTGATGGCTGGGAAGAATAAGAAACCATGCACGTTATATAATTCGATAACCCGAAGGCCCAATGGATATCATCTAATTGGATCATGTGATAGGTCTGCGGGAAAGGTTATCTGATATGAACACTCCAATGGAGCTTGTTTTCTAAGATAAATCTGATTGGATCATTAGATTTCAAGTTTTAGGAACTAGGATGAACAAGGTAAATTATCAATCCGATGAGGGGAATATGAATGGGTGGATCTAATAGCCTTGCAGGCTTCGGACCTCAAGGGAAACTATGAGAAAATGGTAAAGAATCTCCCTAATGGGGAAGATATTGATAAGGTAAGTCCAATGAGGATAAAGTTTCCAACCACAAATTAGGGTTTCGACCCCATAATACAATATAATAAGATTTAGGCCTTGGAATAGGACATAGAAAATAATGCAAAGGTGATAACAACAAGTCTTGCTAAGGTTTGGGAAAGAAAAGGCTTAATTACGAATACTAAATGTTGGCTTCAAATGATATAAAATATTTGAATAGAGAGAATTCAAGTCAAAAGGAAGAAGACTGTGGGTTTTTCGTATTCATCTTAGAGCTAAAGTAGTCAAGTAAAGGCAGTGACTCAGCAACCCTGCTCCTGCAACCATAAAAAGAATAAAATCAGTTATATAAGGAAAAAGATACTTGTTAGTAGGTCATAAATATTACATTCTTTTCCTTTGCCTTCAACAAACTTATGAATAAGAGTTGGGTTTTTTTGCAGAATGCGGAAAAAAGGAATAAGAAGTTCCTCAAAGATAATCTTTCGTGATATTGATCTTTCATAAGCAACCTACTATTGTAAATAAAAGTCATGAAAGTTGTGTGTATCTAATATTGAACTCATAGAAAGGATTAATGATCTTGTGATTCTAGTTAAGAGTTTTAAACTGAAGAATATGATTAACATTCGATATCTTGAGCATACATAATGAAATTAGGTACAACATGCAAGCATGAGGATGCAAGATGCATATATGTTCTTAATTTAAGTCATCCATTCAGGAAGTCCTCAAAAGAAAACTCACTAAAGGCATAAAATAGAACATCCAACTCTACAATCATATAGGATCATCAAATACTTTGAAATATGCAAAAGGTCCCAAAGATAACTTGTTCATTTCATCATGAAAATATTAACAAAGCATCATAAGTAAAAAAACATTATGGAGAACGTTTAAAAGTATAAGATCAAAAGGATTAACAAACCTCCATCAAAGGAAATCATCAAGACCCAAACCCCCAACTCTCTCAAGGCAAGTAAAGAATAATCATCAGGCTCATAGTAGTATAGGATTAGGCATTAGAGTTTAAATTTAGTAGGGCGGGGATTTCCTTTTTCTTATAAAAGAACAATGAAAGGGGGAATGTTGTAGTCACAACACTTCTATAGATAGATAGAGTGCACACTTTTTAATATGATGATGATAAATAAATGGTATTAGTTTATTAATGTTTATTCAAAATAAATATGTATATATGTGAGTGAATTAGATAGAAATTATATTGGGATCAGAAATGTAGTGCATTTTTCATCATATCATAATGTATGTATCATCATTCTAGAGAAGCTTCTTAAAAGATATAATTTTTTAAAACACAATACTATAATATTTTATTATTAATTTTGTGGTTGTGGAATTAATTTCAAGCCTTATTTTTCACACCATCAATCATCCATATCTGCATTTGGTGCGATGCCATTATAGCATTACTATTGAAATTGTCAATCCATGTCAACTATCTCTATTGTAGTCTACAATAACTTCTTACACTTGATTTAATCCAGTTGTATTTTTTTATCTAATTAGTATTCTTGTTGTTGACAATATGATCACTTGTAGGATGATCTATGTATTATTTTGGTAATTGCGAGAATTATTTTGTTATTATTGCCAATATTCTTCCCCTTCTTTCTCTCCCATAGACATTGATGGGATATGAAATTATCAACAATGTAATCGAATTATCGAGGTGGCAGGAGTAGGTGTCGTTCTATATGACCATGAAGGAAATATTGAGCTCATATACTCTTGGAGTATAGGAAACACCACTAATAATCAAGAAGAGGCCTATGCCCTCTTCTAGGACCTAAGTTTCACCAGATTGTGAGGCATTCATAACCTCACAAATCTCGGTGACTCCAAAAACACTATCAATCATGTGATAGTGGGGACAGTCCCTAGAGATGCTCATCTCAAGTCTATATTCCACATAATTCAAAAGGAAATTCAAGCTTTCCACCAAGTAGAACCTCTCCACAACTTTAGAATCAACAATAGGGAGGTCGATCACCAAGAGAATTTAGCAATTAATAGAAAATTTGGGGTGATTTGTATCGACGGGGGTACTACTTACCATCATATCCCATGAATCTTCACAAAGTTATTATGCCTCTTCAAAGTATTTCCACTCATAAGACTTTCATGTCAATCAAACAAGAGTCGGGAGGAGAGCCACATGCTACCCATGCGCCACCCCGATGCCTTCACAAATCCCTCTTATTCGTGGGTCATTTTTCACTACTCATATGCTTGCTTTTGGGACCATGTGAGATGATTACTCCCATAATGAATCCACCTACTTGTACTTGAAATCATGAAAGAAGGTGTTTAACATGCACAACAATTTATCGGCATCCTTCGCCCATGTTCGGATCCTTCTTTATGTCCTTGTAAATATTCAATTTCCCATTCTTTGTTTTCATTTTGGCATCCTCGAGGGTTTTATCTTTCGTGTCTTTACTCTACGCTCTCGGAATCACTTTGTCGGGGTTGGTCCAATGGCATGGGGTGGAACTAGAAGTTGGAAGGTAGTCATGGATAATTATGAAGAATAAATAGGGGACCTACGCATTATGTTTCATTCTCTTCAATTCCAACTAAGAGGCCTCTCATCTCATGTTCTTAACATTTTGGAAATCATAGTGCAACAACGACAGACTATGCAAATGCTTCAAGATGAGTGTGTTGCATTGAGATATCAACTCGGAGAGGTTCAGTTCCATCCAGATTCAAGCTCATCCCCCAAGTCAGTCCAAGGAATCTATGAAGTGGTTTCATCACCTGACAACAATCTTCCTCTATTGGACTCCTACTCATGGCTTTAAGCACAATGCTTCTGGTAGGAAGGGAGTTACTTTGTCTTCTTAATTGAATAGTTTGCTTCTGTATTTTGATACTAGGGAATTATATGAGAATCTACTTAGTTAAAAAAATTGGGAAAATTGTAACAACCCAATTTTATTAATTAATGATTATAATTTATTTAGGGTAAAATTAGATTAATTATTGAAATAATTAGATCTGAATCTTTTTATTATTTTATTATTTAGACTTAGGTGTAGGAATTAATGAAGAGATAAGGGAGATGGGAATTGAATGGGGGGAGGGTTCGAGAGAGGGGGTTAAGGAAGGAGGTTGGGTGCATTTGAGGGGGGGATCAAGAGGAAAGGAGGGGATTGGAGAAGGAGAATTGGAGATAAATTAGAGAGAGATTTGGGCTAGTGGATGGGTTGTTGGTATTTTGGGCTCGGGGGCCAAGGAATCTAATTTCCTAGAGCTAGGGAGTCAGAGAGGCTCTATTCCTAGTTGTCTGGGAGGAAACAGTTCCAGGCAAGTAGTTTCAGCACTTTCGGGCAAGCAGTTTCAGCAGGACAACCTTCTTCTTTAAGAGGTAATTCTGCAATTATTATTATTTTTACACTAAATTCAAGTAATTCCAGTTATAACATTTATAGATATACTATGTGATATTTAAATTTTGTTGTTAAATCTTGCAACCAGAAAGAAAGAAGTTCCCTATCATGATTGAAACAAAATTATAGATTTAATGTAGTTATTAAAGCTCAATCTAGTTGTTACACAAATTTATCAATTAAAAACTCATGAATTTCAGCCAATGGACACTTTTTGTAACAATTCTAAGTCCTCTCTAGGCTCGCTATCAAAAAATTTGAGAATATTGTACTATTCCTCCATGTTCCCATGCAATTTTACTTAATGAAATATTTCCCCTATTCTTGTTTAGGAGAAAAACAATGTAATTGAATTGGTATACAATGTAATTGAAGTGTTATATAGGTATTGATTTTGTTAAAGTAAAATATTAACAATTTGATCCCTCTAAATTAGGAGGCCAATAGGAATTACTACACTTGGTAGGGAGTGACACGTGAGTTATTATTTCTATAATATTTTAGAGTCACAAGGTTATGGCTTCTAGGAAAAAATGTAAAGGCTCTTTCTGTCTAATTAGGTGATTCGACTCATCTTAAAAGGGTCAATAATTCATTCAACTTGCTTATGAGTGAAGTTTTATGTAAGTTATTTATTTAAAATAATTGGAAGTGTTGGATTTGAGTTTCAATAATCTCTCAATCATTGTTTTAGTTGTTTAATGACTTAATTTTATTCATTCCTTCAACATTTCAAACAATTACTTTGGAGAAAATGTACCCCGAACTTAACTTTATTGTAAACTTCACATCCCTTAATAACAATAAATTCTTTACTAGCCCTATTATAGTTCTCTCTAGTTTGTTGATTTGTCATAAAATGATTCAATAGCACCCTTTAACAATGCATGTGCAATGTATGGAACTTGATAGATTAAATGTAGAATTAACTCTCACATACACAATATTATATGATCTCTATGGCATGTCATCTTTGAGATAACACAATATAAAATGATCTCTATGACATGTCATCTTTGAGGTAGTTGTGCTTTCACTTTGATTTATTTATGAGAATTCTTAATGTATTCTATTCATTTATATAAATAGGTTTAAAGAAGATTGAGACACTTGAAGAGATGGAGTTGAAGAGATGGAGTAGTTAATAGGTATAAAAGATTTGAATTTGAAATATAAATTTGAATTCTAAATGCATTTATAGAAATAGGTTTAAAGAAGATTGAAACACTTGAAGAGATGAAGTAATTAATGGCCATAAAAAATTTGAATTTGAAATACAAATTTGAATTCTAAATCCATAATTCATGAAAAATAGTTATTTGTAATTTCAATAAAATTTGAACTCGTAACTTCTTGTTTACTAAACAATAGTTGTAGCGAACTGATTTATGAAAGTGTAACTACTAAGATACTACATTCTTAGTATTTAAGTAAATCTCCTTGATATTTTCAAGCTCCAATAAGTTTCACAAATAAAAAAAAATTTAATGAGAGAATCTATGCTTAAAAGCTTCAAAACCTTAATAGCACAAAGAATTTTTATTTTGATGAGAGAATCTATGCTTAAAAGTATAGCAATTAGGACAATATATTTTTAGCATGCGACATATTGAAGAAAAAACGACATCAATATCAAAAGAGGCTACATGCAAGCACGTGCTTACCATTTTAATGGATACATTTGCACATAGAATATAAAATATAGATTTGATCAAAGTAATTTAAATTTAAGACACTAATGAGATTGTATTACTACCCTTTCACACTATGAACTTATTTCCTATTAGAAAACCCAACAACTTGCAAAAGAAATATAGGAGGAGCACACAGAGGAGAAATAAAGGGGAGCTTCGCAATAACATGTTATGAGAAAAAACATCGGAAAGGAAATGATCATAAACAAAGTATTGTCAAGATAGTGTGATAATTTATCTATGTCATCATTTTGATAATGCGGTTAATTTCACTATAATAAGTGAAATTAGCAACTAAGCTATTTATACTTGTTTTTTAGAAATATTATAATATAGTATTTGTGTATCGGTTAAATCATGAGAGGGGTAGGGTATGTACACCTCTATAGATTTTATCAAGTCAAATTGTTGGACGGAGGGGGTTCTTTATCCCATAAATAAAGGGGTCTCATACACAAATTTGGTGTGGCTTGACCATAATCTTAAAATTAGATTATTATTATTATATTTAGTTCAAAGTAAAAAACTAAGTAATTATGAATAGCAACATAGAATAAAAATTCCCTACATTTATAATTAAATAATGAAATGAGATCAATATATTTATAAAAATGAATGTTTTTATAATAAAATAATAAGTTAAATTTTGTTAGTGTAATTGGATTTCGAAAGTTTCATTTTGTAAGGCAACCAAGGTTTGAAACTTGTGGTAGTCGGGAGGAGACACTCAAAAAAATTCAACCATGTTAAGGGTTGGTGTGACCCAGGCCGAGTGTGATCCCCGAATGATTTTGATGGCTTAGATGCCTCTGGATCATGGTTTCTTAGACCAAAAACTAATCCCAATAATTAACACGATAACAAACAAAAAATAATAATTAAATAATAAGATATTTAACACTGATAAAATAAAATGGAAGAAGGTAGAAAAATAATCATATTTAATATCAAATAGATAATGTAACATCACGCTCTTGCGCGCACATGATTTGACTTATTCTTTGAGGACACTTGCATGCAAGTGATATGGTTTTGTATATGGTTGTTTGTTTCGCTTATGGATTTAGATAATAATGTTGTTGGATTATGATGTTATGTTATTTGATATATATGTATAGACAAGTGTTATTGACGAGTTTCTCCTAAGTGTGCAGGACACTCGACAGAATGAGGATGTTGATGGCATCAATGGACCTCCTTGGACTCCTAATTGAGTCAAGGAGTGGATTGTATATGGTTTGGGTATTTCTATTTATGCATATGCGACATATGATCGAGTATATTATGATGTTGTTTATGGATCGTTGACAGTGTTTCGTTCATAGATGCAGGCTGACGATTGCTTGCTAATCAGACTCACATAAGAAGTAAAGAGGTCGTGCACAACAACCAGATATTGAGGGAGAGGTGTGGCGGCATCCCTGCCACGGCCTCCTAGCACTCCCTCCATGGCTCGTATTGTAGGTTAATGATTACCTAGTTTGAGAGATCCATGATGTCGTGAGAGAAAACTAAGGCAGTTGCTCACGAATATTCTAAGGGGCGTGCAATAAGGCAAGGTCCTTATTCCTTAGAGGCCCTTAGTCTCTCTCAAGTTCGTATGATGGAGTATTGACTCCAAGGGTTGGACAACTACCAAAATTAGTCAAAGGCGAGTGGCACCCTTGGAGCACGTAGTGCGTCTTGAAGGGCACGTCGCATAAATAAAACTTGAATAAAGATGAGTGGCACCCTTGGAGCACATAGTGCGTCTTGAAGGCACGTCACATAAATAAAACTTGAATAAAGGCGAGTGGCACCCTTGGAGCTCATAGTGCGTCTTGAAGGGCACGTCGCATAATTAAAACTTAAATAAAGGCAAGTGGCACCCTTGGAGCACGGAGTGCATGTTGAAGGTCACGTCACAATCTTTAATAAAGGTGAGTCAATGAACCTATGTGCCTAGAAAACAATATTTGTTTTGACATGATCGGACTTAAAATAATTATTAAATGAGTAATTTTTATTAATTATAAAATCTCCTTAAAAATTCTAAGCCTAGTTTAAAAATTTGAACCTAAGCCTAAAGTGGATAAGAAGACAAAAGTTTAAACTATAAATTTAATAAATGATGGGGGATGAAGAAAAATCAAGTTAGGAATTGAAAGAGTAAAAATTTGTATCTAAATATTTAATTATACAAATGTGTGCAAAAGAATATCAAATTGGAACTAAGATAAGAAAGGAAATAAATATAAAAAGGAATGTGGAAGCATATAAATGAATCTAATCTAGTCTAACTAAAGAACTTTCCTAAAGTAAACACAACTAAGTTTTAGAAAGGCATCAACCATTAAAAATGAAATAAAGGGAATAAAGGGACAAATAGGAGAAATTTTAGGAGCACTTTTAGGATGGGTGAGGGAAATTGACATTTAATTAAATTAAATAGTGAATTTTTAGTGCAACTAAGGGATCAGGTGACAAGTGTACGGGGGAGAGTAATTCCTAATTAATTTAAAAAAAACGAATTTAATGTGCAATCGACAAGTGAACACTAAGAAAAAATCTATAAAATAAATGGCTATGGGGAGGAAAGGATCATGATTGGTATGTGTAAAGTTATGCTGCCGAAATTTCTTTGACTGATTTTTCTTCTGAGAGTTGGGATACCCAGCTCAAAAAAGAGAGAGTGGTAGCTCGACCTTGCAAGGCGAGCTGAGAGCTAGAGTTTTCTAGTTGTGTTTCTGCATGGCCCCTTTGCAGCTTGGGGGGGCTAAGGGGGAAGAAGAGTACCCCTAGCGTTAGCTGGGAGGTACCGGTGAGGTATTCACGGTTAGCAAGCGGGGAGCGGGAGGGAGCGCAAGCGCAGGAGATCATCATCGACTTCTCACCTTCGATTATGATGTTTTTATTTAAATTTGTAATCACATTGGATTAATTTGTATAATTTAGTTTTGTTTTTACCTTGCGTAATTGTGTGAGATCTTAAGATCAAGAGATAAGCTCCTAGATGCTTTTATAAATGCTAGAGGTGGATTCCTAATAATTTCACTGCCATTTTTAATGTAAATCTGAGCTTGAATGTCTACATACATAATGTTTGATCATCACCTATTTAATTTCAATCTGAGCTTGAATGTCTACATACAGAATTTTTTATCACTGCCCTTTAATTTGAACCTGGGTTTGTACTATTTGATCCATAACACATTTTTTCCAAATTGAATTTTTCTCTAATGAGATCACTTCCAACCAAAATTGATCTGGAACTGATAAAAAATTATTCTGATCCTTACCCACGTTTTTGCGTACTCTCCAGGGAAGTTTTACTCTAAAAATGCACATTCCACCTCTACATTTTTGGTGTAAAAACATGCCCAGACTATGGGGGAAACTAGCAAGAGATTTTACCCTCCTTACCTCTGTGTTTTTTGTGTAAAAATGTGCTCAAACTGTGGAGGAAACTAGAAATAATTTTTACCCTCCTTAGCTCAACGTTTTTGGTGTAAAAACGTGCTCAGACTGTGGGGGAAACTAGAAATATTTTTTAGCCTTCTTATCTCTACGTTTTTTATGTAAAAACGTGCTCAGACTATGGGGGAAACTAGTACGATTTTTTACCCTCCTTACCTCTGCGTTTCAGGTGTAAAAACGTGCTTAGACTGTGAGGGAAACCAGCGTGCAGTTATACCATGTTTATCTCTGTGTTTTTTATGTGTAAAACGTGCTAGCTTGTGGGAGAAACCAGCATGCATTTTTACCATCTTCATCTCTGCGTTTTTTTTGTGTAAAACGTGCTAGCTTGTGGGGGAATCAACATGAGTTTTTACCTTCTTTATCTCTACATGTTGCTCTCTATTTTTGCCTAGAATTTTCCTCATTATCTCTGCGTTGTTGGGGAATTTACCAACTCTGTGTTTTCCTTCATGTCTTCGAGTTATTAAGTCCTTGCCTTTTTCTTATTCCTAAACTTGTTTTTTGGCATTAGAAGATGCCCTGCACATTGGAGTGTCCTTTACTTTCATTTGATTTTAGTTACTAATATTCAAAGGCATATATCTTCTTTCAATATGATCGCATAGTTTTATATGTATCATTTCCTTATGATGTCGAGAAGTATTCAAGTTTAATATTCGTTGTTAAGTGTCATTTTATATCTCAATGTTAATTTTAATGAACACTTTAGATATCTATGACCTGTCAATAAAAGGCTCTATTGAATGCTTGATTTATTTTGGGGTCAGTTTATAAACGAATGAAAGAATTGTATTCACGCATGCATTATAGGTGATGTATCAAATTTACTTGAGTATAAATTAAATTGTTGAAGGACTATTGTAGATTAATAGCACATAAGTTGGGGACTTTACAATGTAAATTGTAAGCCTCATTGAAAAACATAATCACTTTGCGCATGAATTTGGAATTGATACTAATTTTGCACCATGTATTAAAAGAGATGTATTGAATGTTTGGATGTGATTTGATTACATGAGCACATTGGTTAATGAGCGCTAGAGGGGTCCAACCCCCAAGGAGAAGAACAAGTCATTGAGAATGAGCAGATTGTTGTGTGGGATGTGGTTGGGTTGATGAGGTCTTGTCAGAGGATATCTAAGGCCTTGATTAACCGTCTAGATATAGATGAGGCCAGAGCGCATGTACCCCCTGAGGGTCCACAATGCGCCCCAGCCGGTCTTGGTAGCTTTCACCGAAAACTCGAGAAGTTCAAGTTTCATGAGTTATTGGGTGCCATGGACGGTGCTTCTGTCGAGGCATGGTTGGAGAACATGTCAATGTTCTTCGCACTTCGTGACTACACCTCCAACATGAAGGTCCGCATGGTGGTATTTCAGCTGAAGGGGAGCACTCTTCTATGGTGGAAGACACTCCTACCACAATTGAACATGGCCATCAAAGACGTGTCGTGGGAACTGTTCGAGGAGCGGTTCCGGGAAAGGTATTTTTCTGAGGAATTCATTGAGCGCCAACTCAATGAGTTCAATGCCTTACAATAGGGCGGTCGTACGATGCCCGAGTATGAATCATGTTCTGTGTAGCTTCTTAGGTATGCTCCACATATGAACACCGAGAAGCTCAAGGTCAACAAGTTCGTGTTTGGCCTTAACATCAACATTCGTGCAAAAGTTAGGATACTAATGCCTCAGACGTTGCACGATGTTGTCCAGAAGGCCCTCATAGCTGAGGAAGAGATGATCAGTGGGGGTCAAGCAGGGACTCCTGAAATACCGACTGGACGAATGACGTCAGGTGCGCAACAGCATTAGATACCATCATGGCGTGCATCAAGGTATCGAGATATGTCATGAGGATCCACGTTCACGACACCCCGATGATCATCTCCTCAGTGAGGAACTCCCTACAGAGGATCACCGCATCAACATTCGTGTCATCCATAGCAGCGACTGTTTAGGCCAGTTTAGGCATGTTCAGGATGAGTTTAGATACATGGAAATGGCTTCGGGAGCCAAGAAGAAGGTTGGAGAAAGGTTATAGAGTGTAGCCTTAACCTGGGAGATTTTGTCATGAAGGCCAACTTGTACGTCACGATATTAGGATCTTATGATGTAGTGATCGATATGGATTGGTTGGAATCACATGATGTGATAGTCAACTGTAAGACGAAACGGTTAAGTTTGATCGATGATGAGGGACAAAGACGAGTGATTGTAGGAAGAAACCAGAGAGTTTCCCTAAGGTTCATATCTTCCCTACAGCTACGGAAGAGTATGCGCAAATGATGCAAGTTATATGAAATGTTAGCATTGAACGATAAGGGTGTGGCGGAAGGACTAGAAAAACTTTTGGTAGTATGAGAGTTTGCGGACGTGTTCCCATAAGAGTTACCAGGTTTGTTGTCCGAAAGAGAGTTGGAAATTACCATCAACTTAAAACCTGGAATTGAACTGATAGCAAGAACGCCTTATCAGATGCTGACCCCTGAGTTACAGGAGTTGAAAATGCAACTAAATGAGTTGTTGGACCTATGACTTATACGTCCAAGTGTGTTACCTTGGGGTGCACACATTATTTTCATATGGAAGAAGGATGGGTCGTGGAAACTCTGCATTGACTACCGTCAATTGAACAAGACAATGATCAAGAACCAGTATATGTTTCCAAGAATAGATGATTTGTTTGATCAAATGAAAGGTGTGACAGTGTTATCAAGGATCGACTTGAGATCAATATATCACCAGTTATGGATCAAAGAGGAAGACATTTCTAATATCGCATTCAATATGAGGTTCAAGGATTACGAGTTTACCGTTTGGACTGACAAACGCCCCAGGAGTATTCATGAGCTTGATGAATGGGGTGTTTTTTGAATACTTGGACAAGTTTGTTCAAGTATTCATTAAGGACATATTGATATATTCTCAGACAACGGAAGAACATGGCGAACATTTGCACTTGGTACTACAATGTTTATGAGAAAACAAGTTATACGTTAAACTGTTGAAATGCTCTTTTTATCAATCGAGGATTCATTATTTAGGGCATGTTATCTCCGGCGAATACATCGTTGTGGATCCAGCGAAGGTAGAGACTATTATGGAATTTCCTGCTCTGATGAACGTACGAGAAGTATGTAGCTTCATGGGTTTAGTTGGATATTATCGATGGTTCGTCGAAGGTTTTTCAAAGATAGAAAATCTGATCATGGAATTGCAGAAGAAAAACAAGAATTTTGTATGGACCGAGAAATGCGCAGAAGCATTTCGAAGGCTCAAGGAGTTGTTGACAACAACCGCAATACTAAAAGTCCCCAACATTGGTGAGGACTTCTTGATATGCACAGATGCATCGAAGGAAGGCTTAGGCAAATTCTGGATGCAAGACGGTCGAGTGATCGCTTACATCTCAAGGAAGTTAAGAAATCATGAGGAGAACTACGTGACGCACTATTTGGAGTTGTTGGCCATTGTGTATGCCCTGAGAGTGTGCAGACACTCCCTGATTGGATGAAAAATTGAACTGAAAACCGACCACTGTGGTTTGCAACACATTTTTAGGTAAAGTGACTTGAATGAGCGGCAAAGGCGTTGGTCAAAACTACTTAGCGAGTACGAGTTTGATATTACCTACATAAAAGGGACAATGAACAAAGTGGTAGATGCGTGGAGTCGAAGACCATGCATATTTTCGATTATACCTCTTTTGACGAATCTTCGAGAAAAGATTCTAACTATACAGCATGACGATGACTGGTATAAAGAGGTTAAGGAAAATATCGAACAAGACACCATGTTGGTACCAAAATTTGTGGGATTTATTGAGGACAATGATGGATTAATGAGATGTAATAACCAGATTTACATACTACCTAGCGACAAGTTGAGAAGTTTGATCTTAAATGAAGCTCATAGAGCAGTGTACATGGCTCACCCAGGAGTCACGAAGATGAGGGCAGACCTTAAATCCTTATTCTTCTGGAAAGGAATGAAGGTGGACATAGTCAACTATGTGGCGAGATGTCTAGAATGTCAACAAGTGAAGGCTAGACATAGACATCTAGAAGGATTACTACAACCACACGTTATTCCAGAATCGAAATGGGAGGTCATTCAATGGACTTTATTGTTGGATTTTTGTTGACAACAAGGAGGCACAACTCGATTTTCGTGGTAGTAGACACTCTGACAAAGAGTGCACATTTTATCCCTGTGTGTACGACGTATCAAGTGCCATAAATAGCTAGAGTTTTTATCAGGGAGATTGTGATATTGCATGGCATGCCTAAGAGGATCATATTCAATCGAGGATTCGTGTTCACAGGACAACTTTGGAGTAGTTTCCAAGAGGCGTTGGGAACCCAACTTAACTTTAGTACCGTATATCACCCAGAGACAGACGGGAAGACAGAAAGAACAAACCAAATCTTGGAAGATATGTTGCGTATGTACGTGATGGACCAACAGAAGCATTGGGAGGAGTTCTTGCCACTGGTAGAGTTTTCATACAACAACAATTATCAAAGCACCATTAAGACGGTGCCATTTGAGTTTCTTTATGGGCGACTGTGTCGGGCGCCTTTGAACTAGGATCGACTAGAGGATAGGGTCCTAGTAGGACCCGAAGCGATCCAAGAAATGGAAGAACAAATGAAAACGATAAGAAAATGATTAAGGAAGCACATGATCGACATAAGAGTTATGTCGATGCGCATCACATTGAATGTAGTTATGAAGTTGGTGATCGAGTCTTTTTGCGGGTGAAATCGCACAAGAGTTCAATCAAGTTTGGAAAGGGTGCTAAACTCTCTCCTAGGTTTGTGGGACCTTTCGATGTTGTGGTAAAGAACGACCCCGTGGCCTATTGAATAGCCTTGCCTGATTTTTTGACGCATATGCACAATGCTTTTCACGTATCTGTTTTGAGAAATTATGTTAGTGATCCTACACATGTGATTGACATGAGTTATTTATAGGTGTCAGATGAGGGTGCACTCACAGTAGATCCAATCCACATTCTAGACCATCGCATTCAATAGCTATGACGTCGAACAGTTGATCAGGTCAAGGTCCAGTCGGACAATTATAGTCCACACTCGGTTACTTGGGAGGACACATATGATATGCGCTAGCAGTTTCCATTTTTGTTTGATAATTAGATATTTATATCTTGTCAGATACTTTATTTACTGCACATATACTGTGAAAATTTGGGACGAAGTTTAAACCAAGAGGGGGTGTATGTAACATCTCTCTCTTGCGCACACATGATTTGACTTATTCTTTGAGGACACTTGTGTGAAAATGATCCGGTTATGTATATGGTTGTTTGTTTCTCTTAAGGATTTAGATGATGATGTTGTTGGATTATGATGTTATGTTATTTGATATCTATGTATAGACAAGTGTTATTGACGGGTTTCTCCTAAGTGTGAAGGACACTCGACAGAAGGATGTCAATGGCATCAATGGACCTACTTGGACTCTAGATTGAATCAGGGAGTGGACTGTATATGGTTTGGGTATTTCTATTTATTCATATGTGACATATGATTGGGTATATTATGATGTTGTTTATGGATCGTTGACAGTGTTTTGTTAATGGATGCAGGTTGATGATTGCTTTCTAATTAGACTCGCATAAGGAGTAAAGGGGCCATGCAAAACAACTAGATATTGAGGGAGAGGTGTGGCAGCAGCCCTGCCATAGCCTACTAGCACTCCCGTCATGGCTCGAATTGTAGGTTAATGATTACCTAGTTCAATAGATCCATGATGTCATGAGGGTAAAGTGAGACAGTCGCTCACGAAGATTCTAAGGGGCGCGTAATAAGACATGATCCTTATTCCTTAAAGGCTCTTAGTCTCTCACAAGGTCGTCTGATGGAGTATTAACTCCAAGGGTTGGAAAACTACCAAAATCAGTCAAAGGTGAGTGCCACCCTTGGAGCATGTAATGTGTCTTGAATGGCACGTCGCATAAATAAAACTTGAATAAAGGCAAGTGGCACCTTTGGAGCACATAGTGTGTCTTGAAGGGCACGTCGCATAAATAAAACTTGAATAAAGGTGAGTGGCACCCTTGGAGCACATAGTGTGTCTTGAAGGGAACGTCGCATAATTAAAACTTGAATAAAGGTGAGTGGCACCCTTGGAGAAAAGAGTGTGTCTTGAAGGGCACGTCGCGATCTTTAATAAAGGTAATTCAATGAACCTAGGTGCCTAGAAAACAATATTTGATTTGACATGGTCGGACTTAAAATAATTATTAAATGAGTAATTTTTGTTAATTATAAAATTTCCTTAAAAATTCTAAGCCTAGTTTAAAATTTTGAACCTAAGTCTAATGTGGGTAAGAAGACAAAAATTTAAACTATAAATTTAATAAATGATCGGGGATGAAGAAAAATCAAGTTAGGAATTGAAAGAATAAAAAATTGTATCTAAAGATTTAATTATATAAATGTGTGCAAGAATACCAAATTGGAACTAAGATAAGAAAGGAGATAAATATAAAAAGGAATGTGGAAGCATATAAAGGAATCTAGTCTAGTCTAACTAAAGAACTTTCGTAAATTAAACACAACTAAGTTTTAGAAAGGCGTCAGCCATTAAAAGGGGAATAAAGGGACAGCTAGGAGCACTTTTAGGATGGGTGAGGGAAATTGACATTTAACTAAATTAAATAGTGAATGTTTGGTGCAACTAAGTGATCGGGTGACAAGTGTACGGGGGAGAGTAATTCCTAATTAATTTTTAAAAAAATGAATTTAATGTGCAATTGGCAAGCAGACACTAAGAAAAATTCTATAAAAGAAATGGCTACAGGGAGGAATGAATCATGACTGTTATGCATAAAGTTATGCTGTTGGAATTTCTTTGATTGATTTTTCTTGTGAGAGTTGCGATACCCAACTCGAAAAATAGAGAGTGGTATCTTGAACTTACAAGGTGAGCTAGGAGATAGAGTTTTTTGGTTGTGTTTGTGTGTGGCTCCTTTGCGGCTCAGGGGGATAAGGGGGAAGAAGAGTACCACTAGCATTGACTGGGAGGTACCGGTGAGGTCTTCACGGTTAGCAAGCGGGGAGCGGGACGGAGCGCAAGCACGGGAGATCATCATCGACTTCTCGTCTTCGGTTACGGTATTTTTATTTAAATTTGTAATCGCATTGGATTAATTTGTGTAATCTAGTTTTGTTTTTACCTTGTGAAACTGTGTGAGATCTTAAGATCAAGAGATAATTTCCTAGATGATTTTATAAATGTTAGAGGTGGATTCCTAATAATTTCACTGCCATTTTTAATGTAAATATGATCTTGAATGTCTACATACATAATGTTTGATCACCGCCTGGTTAATTTCAATCTGAGCTTGAATGTCTACATACTGAATGTTTGATCACTGCCCTTTAATTTGAACCTAAGTTTGTACTATCTGATCCATAACACATTTTTTCCAAATCGAATTTTTCTCTAATGAGGTGACTGTCAGCCAAAATTGATCTAGAACCGATCAAAAATTATTTTGATCCTTACCCACGTTTGTGTTTACTCTCCAGAGAAGTTTTACTCTGCCAATGCACATTCCACCTCTACCTTTTTGGTGTAAAAATGTGCTCAAATTGTGGGGGAAACTAACAAGAATTTTTACCCTCATTACCTCTGTATTTTTGGTGTAAAAACGTGCTCAGACTGTGGGGGAAACTAACAAGAGTTTTTACCCTCCTTACCTCTGCTATTTTGGTGTAAAAACGTGCTCAGACTGTGGGGGAAACTAGAAATAGTTTTTACCCTCCTTACCTCCGTGTTTTTGGTGTAAAAAATTGCTCAGAATGTGGGGGAAACTAGCAAGAGTTTTTACCCTCCTTACCTCTGCGTTTTTGGTGTAAAAATGTGCTCAGACTATGGGGAAAACCATCATGTTTTTATACCATGTTTATCTCTGTGTTTTAATGTGTAAAACGTGCTAGCTTGTGGGGGAAACTAGCATACATTTTTACCATCTTCATCTCTGCATTTTTTTGTGTAAAACGTGTTAGCTTATGGGGGAACCAGCATGATTTTTTACCATCTTTGTCTCTGCGTGTTGCTCTCTATTTTTGCCCAGAACTTTCCTCATTATCACAACGTTGTTGGGGAATTTACCAACTATGTGTTTTCCTTCATGTCTTCGAGCTATTAAGTCTCTTCCTTTTTCTTATTCCTACACTTCTTTTTTGGCATTAGAATATGCCCTACACATTGGAGTGTCCTTTAGTTTCATTTGATTTTAGTTAGTAATATTCAAAGGTAGATATATTCTTTCAATGTGATTGCATAGTTTTATATGTATCATTTCCTTATGATGTCGAGAAGTCTTCAAGTTTAATATTCATTGTTAAGTGTCATTTTATATCTCAATGTTAATTTTAATGAGCACTTTAGATATCTATGACCTGTTAATAAAAGGCTCTACTAAATGCTTGCTTTATTTTGAGGCCAGTCTATAAATGAATGAAAGAATTCTATTCGCGCATGCATTATAGGTGATGTATCGAATTTACTTGAGTATGAATTAAATTTTTGAAGGACTATTGTAGATTAATAGCACCTAAGTTGGGTACTTTACAATGTAAATTGTAAGCCTCATTGAAAAACATAATTACTTTGCGCATGAATTTGGAATTGATACTTATTTTGCGCCATGTATTAAAAGAGATGTATTGAATGTTTGGATGTGATTTGATGACATGAGATCCTTGGTTAATGTTGATGTGTGATCAATTTAACAATTAGATTTCTTACATGCCTTGAATAATGTAGAGGGGTGATTACTTAAGTAAATAAATCATTTGTGCGCCACGATATAAATGTTGATGAATTTTGTGTTATGAACAACATTGATGTATAACGATATGTGTATAATTTACTATTGTTTTAGGATTGGTTGAGTAGATAGCTTGGTTGCGCCATGAGATAAATCGACAGTTTTCTCTGGTGAGATGAATAATTAATAATTGATGAATGATTGAGTTATAAATTTACCTTGCGCCATGGATTATGTTGTGATTAAATTATTGGATTGCTTGTGCATTGGATTAACGATGGATGTAAAATTATTTAGCTTGATTACCCGTGCGCCTTGCAATAATGGTGATGCATTATTAGTTTAGTAACAAAATGTACTTGCATGCCTTAATTTAAGTGGGCGTGTGATTGCTTCATCATTATTCTTTTGCACCTTGAATTTAAATGTTAACTAATATGGCATCATGAATTTATTAGATATATCACTGATTTAGTGACTAGCTTTCTCTTGCGCCTTTACTTAAGTCGACATGTGATTGTTCTAGAATTGTTTACTCTTGCGTGCAACGAATATTTAATTGTTGATGTATGATTGATAACGATACGGATTACCCTTGCGCCATGATTAATAGATGAATATGATTGATGGATGGATCTAGTTGATTATTGGACTTGTTTTTTAGTGGGATGTAGACACATCCTTGTTCCTTAGAATAGTCGCTACCCTTGAGACCTTAAATGGTTAAAATCAATTGGAACCTGGGCTTAAGCGTTTCTTATGTGTCCTGGAGGTCCTAACCTTGCAGGGTAGGTCGGGCAGGTAGTCATTTTTTTTATTCATTATCTGATTGTATGTGTTGTAAATCATTTCAAGATGATTATGATGTGTTGATTTGCTACACTACTTATGTTTATGTGTCACTATCCTTTGTTGACGCGTTGAATGAGTCCTTAGTAATTTCCATGATGAGTAGCTGGTACTGTTTTTACTTATGATGTTGTTTATTAGGCAATGTTGTGATCATGTGTTGATGTTAATTTCTTAATGCAAAAAAAAAAGTTTACCTTTTGTGCTTCGCTTTTTCTTAGACATAACGAAGGGCTATTACAGAAAATGAAATAGGAAAAAAATTTAAATATAAAAATAATAAAAATATATCCATATGAGTTCTTATGTTTTTTGAACATCTAAATCATTACACTAAGCATCCAAAACATTATTTTTATGACATTTTTTATGATCAAGATGAAGTTCAAGTTAAGATGGATTAAAAATAAAACTAATTATACAAATATCTATTCAAGTTAAGATGGGTTAAAAATAAAACTAATTATACAAATATCTATTTGTTGGAATTTCCTTCTTCCACATAAGTAATTTATTTATAATGGTTTTTAGTCCTTTTGGCATTCTTTAGAGAGATTTTAAAGTGAATAATGAATTATTTTTTTAAGAACATAACAAATATAATATGGGTGGCAGGGGAGGGGGGACAATTTAGGATCCCATAGAAAATGAAGTAGTAAATTTTACTTGGGGCCTAGGGAGCATGTCAAACAACTTGGTTGAAGTCTATGTATTGTGGTGTGGACTTGGATTGGCCAAGGAGGAAATAATAATCAAGTTGATAGTGTTTGGAGACTCATTGTTGGTAATTCAAGCAATGGTTGAGTGAGGCTACCCATCCAAAAACAAGTTGAACTTGATTCTAAGAAACATCAATCGTCTTGTTCAATCTGTGAATCAAGTACATCTTCCACATTAAGAGGGAACTCAATGCAGAAGTAGATCACTAGGAAAAAAAGCAAGGAACCTACCTCAAAGCTCTCTATATATAAATGGGGTTGCTCATTTCCAACCCATTCCTTGAGATCTATGGAAGGGAGAAAATATATATTTGGTATCAATCAACCTTATGGTAAAAAATGGGGCTTCTATCAATCAAACTTACGGTAAAAAATGGGGCTTCTAGACTCTGCAACGTCTGCGTTGTTGAAATCCAGTACATTCCCTATGAAAGCAATGGTGTTCACATTATACATGAGTTTCTCTTGACAATTTTCAATTGATGTATCTCTATGTATGACACTAGCTTTGAAGAAAATAACCCTTACTTTAGACAACCTACATCTCTCACAATCTAAGGATCAAAGACATACACACACCCAAAACCTAGTATACTGGGAAGTTAATGAACTCATAATATATGGATTGAGATCCAATGCACAATGTAACGTTCCCGACCATCAACCCCATGGTCGGGCTAACACTGCTACGCAGAATAACAATATCATACTTAATTCTATATATAAGACATGCATTTCAGCAAATGAAACACATTTAAACTCAGAGTAACCATAAGAATTACTGTTATTATAAATAATCAATGGCTTTAACATTAATTCATATGTACAACAGAATACATGATAAATATAAATACACAGACATGCAGAAAAGTAATTAAAACATCATCTGGTACTTATATTTGAAACGGTGGTAATTCCACCAACCAGGTGCAGGCCTTCCATGAACCTCCCAGCCTTAGACCACACTGCTCATCAAGCTCAACAGTGGGTCACCCCCGAGTTGGAACTAAGCTCCACCCCCAAGGCAAGGAATCCTAGGCTAGGATGAGGTTATAGGGAAAACACACAGTCACAAGGAAGGAATTCTCTCCCAGGAACCACTCATACTCACTGCCCACAGACTCTCCTTCCCCACATGCCTATTCCACCCCAGGCATATACACCTTCTCTGTCACCTAGACAGTCCTTCGGATGCTAACCTCCCTTGCCTTGGGTTTAAGCAACAGACCGGACCAAAAGTCTTCAAGCTCTGTGGCAGCTATAGGGTTCCTTCTGTTAGCAACATTTATTGTCTTCGGCATCGAGATACACAGTTCTGCAGGTTGCACGAGGAGTGCCCACGCGCAGTGCATAAAAGAAGTCCTTTTCGGACTTAAAATCAAGCGAGCGGGCATTTCATTCTTCAGCGAAAAGGATTCAACGACATAGCAGAACCGCGGTTGATGGGTAATTGCAGATTAACCAAGTCGCGTCAAGTATAGCGCTAAAAGTTGTAAAGAAGTCAATGGTCGGAATCCTTTGGGAGGCACTCGCGAAGTTACGAGGGTCGTTGATCGCAAGCAGTTTAAGCGCAGCGTTATTTCTCGAGCTTGGGGTTCGTGAGTTCGAAGGGTGGACCATATCCCTTTGGTTGCGCGAGATTCCGAGTTACGAAAAGTGTTAGGAGGAGGTCAATCGTCGCTGACCATCGCGTCTCGAGACTTCACGAAGGGAGAATGCCAAAGTCTGATACTCCGACTCGCGAGGTCACGAGTAGCGAGAGGCGCTAGTACTTGGGCTCTAGCCAATGGTTACATATGGAAAGCACTGACCAGAAAGGGAGCCCTTCCCGTATCGTCGTCTCGGGAAGCGGGAGTTGAAGAAGAGGAACCAAGGGTCTCCGACTTGCGAATCGTGAAATGAAAAGCACTTTTAATGATGGGCCCACAGTATCGCCGGAAGTGTTGTGGGTCGTCCGATCAAAAGAGGGGTACGTGATGCGCGATTAAGTTCTCTCGCCCCTTCGCGCATCATGACTTCAAAAAGAAAGGGTCAACCTCCTCCCAGTCTCAAGGCATGAAGCGCCGAAAGCGCTTAATGACGGGCCCACAGTATCGCCGAAGTGCGTTCAGAACCATCAGATCTAGAGGGGTGCATGGTGCCAGATTAAGCCGCCTCGACGTTTCTCTCATCGCGATTTCAAGAAGCAAGGACTAGCTCCTTCCCATTTGTGAACACCGAGGGCCCCTTGGGGATAAGCACGTGGTCACAGCCCGTGGTCACTTGTGGAAGAAAAGAGCTGCTCAGGAAGGGTCGAAGGCGTCGTGTATGATCAACAGAAGGAATTACAACGATCTCCAAGTACCATTTGATCCGACCTCGGTCCTGGTTTTCGCTTGGAGTAAATGAAGGCGAGAAAGGGTGGTTGAAACCTCTCCTCATTCATTAAATGCAAAGAATGGAGGGTCTGGCAAGCGGACTGTTCGAGAGGGTCCTGTGTACCCATTTTTCCAGAGAAGCCATCCTGAGGAGGCCTGCACACGCTAGCTCAGCATTTACTGGCTCAGCTACTTCTCCCCTGCAAAGGCCATGCGAAGTTAAGGAGACGTCTGACAAAGGACTTTCGCCCGAAGATTGATTGAAGAGACGCTACGCCTTAGAGGGCGAGCGCGCCTCTGTTGGGAAAATCTGCCCAAGTATATGTACTCAGTTTTGGCATTTTTGAAGGTATCGATGGTAGAGCGAAGATCCCGATTGTAAAGTTTTAACACACTCTAGTTCTCTGGTTATTCATCTGTATGTGAGATTTCTTGTTTTATGACAGACAGTCTTTCTTACTCCATCTAGTTTTCATCTTATACTAAGAGAGTTCGTGATCGACCGATTCGCACGAATTATGGCAATTATGTTGTGATAAAGGATTTATTGTGGCACTATTGTTTTCTCTGGTTTTCTATGTTTGAGCGTAAGAAGATCTTGCGTTTAGATGTCTTCTTCCACAGTCTGTTAGGAACCTAATGTTTATGACATACCTTTGCATCTCTCTGATACAAGTCTTCCCCCTACTCACCCTTACTACAACTCATTGTCTAAAGTTATCTAAGACCTCACTTGCCCATGCATGCCTAGCCTAGTTTCAGAGTTGGAACCACATCGTTTGAGTTAACCTCCATTTGATCACCCCATTAAAAAAAACGTGACAATAAATGGATGGACGTCGGGCTCTGCTCCTGCTGCAATCCAGGGGTGACTTCTGACGCTAACATTTATGGCACCGTTGTCGGGGACGAAGTTGAAAATTTTCCCCAGGATTGAACGACATTGAGCCTCTAATTCTGAAGGTGCATCAGGTATCAGAGCCTTTGAAGATTTATACTATGCACCTGGCGACTCCATTGTGACGACTCCACTATGGCGAACCTGTTGTATTAATTGTGGCTTTCAGAGGTAGACACACGCGGTCTCATCTACAGCTGCCTCTAACCACACCTGAAACTAATCCAGAGGTTGTTCTTAGAAAATGAAAGGCCCCCGAAGAAGAAGATTCCACCGCCGAACCAGGTAATTTTCCATCTCCTTTTGTAAGAACTCCATTTTCTCCCCCCTCAGTTTCTTAATAGACCTCCTTCAGAGGTTTCCCGTTTCCTGAATTTTGGGAGTGTTCCTGCTGAGTTTTCCCCTCCTGGTCTGGGATTGGAGGGAGAAATCCTTGTCACTCCCCTCTCCTCTGAAGTTGTACCTTGGCATAGACCCAGGACTACAAAAGATTTCCCCACTCCTGCACAAAGAGGAGCACCCGTTGACTTGAGCTCGTTATCCTTTTCCTTAAATCCCCTTTTGTTTCTCACTCCACTTCGTGACTCACTCCCAGTAGCCCCTTCGTGAACTCCTTCTCCTCTAAGCTCTCCTCCACCTAACATTCCTATGGCTGGTGATAATCCCCCTCTGAATATAATGGACACCATATTCGCTGCCAGATATGCTCCCTTAATCCTACCCCATCCTATGAATCCTCTCCTTGTTGGAGACTACTTGAAGTATATGCCCAAGTTTACTGGGGAAGGGAACATAACTGCTGAAGAGAATATGGTTGCTTTCTACAGTTATGCAGACAACCTGAACATTGAAAATGAAGATGTCTGGATGAGAGTTTTCGTCCAGAGCCTGGATGGCGAGGTGAGGAAATGGTTTAGAGGATTGGCCCCCGGATCTATTGTTGGTATCAAATCCCTGGATGGTGTTTTCCTGAGGCAGTGGGGCGATAGGAAGGATTTCATGTATTACATGACAGAGTTCGGGTCTTTGAAGAATATGGATGGAGAGTCTGTCTGCGACTTCTCCAAAAGATTCAATAATATGTATAACAAAATCCCTGTTGAGATAAAGCCTTCAGAAGCCTCAGCCAATATTTCTTATGCTAGTGCGTTTGGCCCCGATTTATGTCTGTTACTGAGAGAAAGGAGAGCCACCTCCTTAGCTCAAATGCAAGATGAGGCCATAGAAGTGGAATCCAATGTATTAGCGGATGATAGATTGAGAAACAAGGATGACGCAGACAGAAGAAAGACAAGATCTGAAGCCTCAACTTCTACCCCATTGGTGCCCCACCCTCAAATGGATGAACTGACCAAAATGGTGAAGTCTTTGTCTACAGAGATGGAGTGAATGAAGGTGGAAGGGAGACAAGCATACAAGGGCCCTTAGAGCGCTGAAAACAAAGGAGGCTTCAGGAGGACAAACAATATCACTTCCCCAACCATGCAAAGGGAGAGGTGAAGAGACAGAGAAGACCAGAAGATTCAGGCCACCTTCCAAAACAATTTTATGGTCGAGGAAGAAGAAGGGGAAACAGGTGAGCTTGATCCTGAAATACATTGCTTCAGAGAAACTCCTCCTTTTCCTCATCTGACTCAATCAACATACGAGGATTCTCTCATGAATAGTCAGCTAAATGAACTGAGCAAGGAAAACAAGACTAGTGGTCGCCAAGGCAGGTATGACCTGAGGTCTCAGAAGAAGGCAGTAACACCTGATGTTCCTGACCAGTCCACTAGAACAGAGAGGCATGCCCATGAAGTAGCGTACAGTCACAGAGGAAAAAAACACCAACCCCTCTCTCCCATAGTCCAGAGTCATTCCCCCAAAATAAGATAAATCCCAAAGCTTACATCTTCTTTTAATTTCGAGCATGAAATTCAAAAAATTAGAATCCCTGTGCCCCTAACCGAATTGATTAAACATGAAGGGTTCAAGAAACGCTTCTCTGAGCTTTTACAGTCTGAGGTCTCAAGCCTTCCCACAGACTCCAGCAATTTGCAAGATGAAAATCCTGCAGTTATTCTAGGTCCTATGGTAGAAGACAGGAATGACTCATCCCCTCCCTTCTACACTTCCTTGAACATACATGACAAGGTATTGCACAACTGTTTGATGGATTCGGGGGCTTCTCACAACCTCATGCCCAAAACTCTCATGGAAGAATTAGGGCTAGAAGTTGCCCGAGCCTATCATGACCTCTATTCCTTTGACTCCAGAAAGGTTCAGTGTCTAGGAGTTATCAAAGACCTGGTCGTGACCTTGTTCCAGTTGCCCATGAAAAGTGTGGTCATGGATATTGTAGTGGATGATGTCCCCCCCAAATTCGGTATGTTGTTATCAAGATATTGGATAAAAAGACTGGGGGGAACCTTGCATATGGACCTCACATATGCTACTATCCTAGTGTTCGCAGGAGAACATAGGAGGCTATATAGGGAAGCCCAACTGGCCTATATAATCAGTGATGAAGCTAATCCTACCAACCATCCCATTTTCGCCTTGGACACTGATTTAGGTTCCAGTTTACTGCAACTCACTCATGCTCCCGAGCCTCCTCTTGAACTTAGAAAGTAGCCCACCTCTCCTCGTGAACTTCCTCCTCCCATCACCCCCATTTGGAAAAAAAAAAATTGATGGAGCCTGTTCCAGGGAAGGCACTGGTGCTGGGGTGTTTTTTGTGTCACCTGCCCAGGAAACCATATCTCTGTCATACAAATTAGAATTTGAAACCACCAACAATGTGGCAGAGTATGAGGCCCTTTTTCCATGATTAAGAGATGCAAGGGTAATGGGAATTCAGGAGATAACAGTGTTCGGAGATGCAGAGTTGGTGTTCCAACAGATCAGAAGCGCTTATCAGGCTAAGCACCCTCGACTCAGAAATTACAGAAATGAAGTATGGGACCTAATTGACAATTTCTTCTCAGCCTTCAACATCTCTTTTATTCCAAGGGAGGATAATGTTGTGGCCAATTCTTTAGCCACTTCAGCTAGCCAGATCAAGGTCCCTCAGCTGCATATGTCCAAATATGATGTGGAGATAAAATATAAGCCCTATGTACCAGACAATGTCAAGCATTGGAAGGTATCCGAGGATGATCTGGAAATCGAGAAGTTTCTCCAATCTGTTGATGAATTTTCTGCGTTGCACATTGATCAAGATCCTGATACAGAAGACAACCCTCACCCTGAGGTGTTTTAAGCAAAATTGCTAACCACCAGATCATTCAGCTACCTAGCAATCACATTCCGAGGGGACTAATTCCTTTAGAAAGATTGTTTGATGGGAATGATGTGGCAGTGAAGGGTAGAGTTTCGGATGAAGATTCCGACACAGCCGAGTGCAACATTGGCACGCCGGAGGAGCCTAAGTTTTTCAAGTTGTCAAGGAGTTTGACCATAGAACAGAGGGCCAAATATACCGAGTTGCTGAAAGAATTTGCTGATGTGTTTGCATGGACCTACAAAGACCTCAAGATGTATGACACATCTGTCATTGAACACAAGATCCCGCTGAAGGAAGAGGCTAAGCCATTCAGGCAGAAGCTAAGATAGATAAACCCCATGTTGTTGCATGTCATGGAGAAAGAAGTGAAGAAGTTGTTAAAGGCCCAGATCATCGTCCCCTTGAGATATTCCGAATGGGTGGCCAATTTGGTTTCAGTCAGAAAGAAAAGCGGAGAAATCAGGCTTTGTGTCGATTTCAAGAACCTGAACAGGAGCTCAAAGAAAGACAATTATCCCCTGCCCAACATGGAACACATATTGCAAAGGGTAACAGGTGCATCGAGGATTTCCAAGATCGATGGTTTTTCTGGTTATAATCAGATATCGCTCATGCCTGAAGATAGAGAAAAGACAGCCTTCACCACCCCTTGGGGCACATTCATGTATGCCAAAATGCCATTCGGATTGATGAATGCAGGAGCAACGTTTCAGCGAGCGATGGACATAGCCTTCATCAGATAAAAATATCAGTTTGTGGTGATCTATCTGGATGACATCACAGTCTTCTCAAGGTCCGACAAAGAGCACTGCTGTCACCTGAGAAAATTTTTCTCAAAATGTCGAAGGTTCGACCTTTCTCTAAACCCCAAGAAGTCTTTATTTGCTATGGAAGAGGGGAAGTTGTTAGGCCATATAGTATCAACAGAAGAAGTGAGGATTGATCCTAGCAGAGTGGAGGCAATTCAGACCCTGTCACTTCCCAGGTCAAAGAAGGAAATTCAGGCCTTTTGGGGGAAGATTAATTTTCTGAGGAGATTCGTCTCGAATTTCGCTGAGCTGGTGAAACACATCACAACCATGCTCAAGAAGGGAAGTGAAGTGAAATGGACCGCTGAACCCAGGGAATCTTTTGTCCAAATAAAAATAGCATTGATTGAGCTACCTATGCTGATCAATCCTGACTATTCCAAAGATTTCCTAATCTTCTCTTTCGCTTCTTTTGATACAGTAGCGGTTGTCTTGTTGCAGAGAAATGAGGAGGGGCGAGAGAAACCCATTGCCTTCTTCAGCAAGGCATTAAGAGATGCATATCTCAGGTATGAAATCATGGAGAAACAGGCCTATGCTTTAGTGAAAGCCCTCAAGGCTTTCAGAGTCTATGTCTTGCACTCAAAGGTGACCGCTTATGTTCCTTCGACCTCTGTGAAGGACATCCTGGTACACCCCGACATAGACGGGAGGAGAAGTAAATGGATAGCCAAGATCCTGGAGTTTGACTTGGAAATAAGGCCTACCAAATTGACCAAGGGTCAAGGCTTGGCCAAGTTGCTGGCTGAAGCCAATTGCCAATCTTTGGGGGTAAGTTTCATGAACGAATGCTCAGGAATTCAGCGGGGTCAGTTGTCTGAAATAGACCCTCAAAGAGAGCCCCCATTGGATCGATGTCCTTTGTATCAGGATGTCATATATTTTCTACAGGAGTTGGGGCCCCCAGATGGCCTACAAGAAACAAAGTAAGAGCTCTGAAGCTCAGGGCAGTCATGTACTGCCTTATTGATCAAATTTTATACTGGACAGACCCCCTGGGGGTGATTTTAAAATGCATGGATCCACAAGAGGCCGATAGGATCATGGTTGAATTTCACAGCGGCCTGTGTGGAGGGCACCATTCCTTGAAGACTACAACCCACAAAATTCTCAGAGCTGGGTACTACTGGCCCACCTTATTCGTTGATATCCATCGAAGAGTTAGAGTCTGTATCCCATGCCAAAGATTTTCAGGAAATCAGCAGCTCAAGTCTCTGCCTTTACAGACTGTGGTTGTTTCGGGACCTTTCCAGCAATGGGGCCTAGACTTTATTGGAGAAATCCACCCTGCTTCCAGTGGGAAACACAGATGGATCCTGACTGCCACGGACTTCTTTACAAAGTGGATTGAAGCTATCCCCACCAGGAGCGCTTCCCACAAGATAATTATTGGATTCTTGGAAGACCTCATTGCAAGGTTCAGCTGCCCAAGGAAGATTGTTACTGATAACGCAACCTCTTTTAAGGTTGAGCAGTTAGTCAAGTTCTGTGAACAATTTGGGATCAAACTGGTTCACTCCACCCCATACTACCCCCAGGGAAATGGTTTAGCAGAGTCCTCCAACAAAAGCTTGATAAGGATCATCAAAACACTGTTGGAAGACAACAAAAGGGCTTGGAACTCGAAGCTGAAATTCGCTCTATGGGCCGATCGGGTGACCACAAAGAGATCTATAGGCATCTCCCCTTTCCAGTTAGTATACGGAGCAGAAGTTGTCTTCCCTTCTCAGCTGGCCATTCCCGTAGAGAAATTATTCCAGGATTATCAAGAAGATCCTAATGACATGGTCAGAAGGATTCACCAACTGGTAGAAGTCCAACAGGTCAGAGAGCAGGTGATGATCAGAGTTCAGGACCACCAGCAAAGGATCAAGTGGGTTTTTGATAAGAAATCCAAGAAGGAGGAGTTCCAGGTAGAAGACATGGTACTGAAATGGGATTCTCCTAAACAAGACAAGGGCAAGCACGACAAATTTGAAGCCCTGTGGATAGGACCCTTCAAAATCTCAGAGGTTTTCTCGAATAACACATATCGGCTACAGGATTTGGAGGGTGAAGAATTTTTCAGCAGCCCAGTAAATGGGCATTTTCTTAAAAAGTGTTTTGTCTGAGCCTTCTGTGGCTCCTTTGTTTTGTAAATATTGTCTTTTTTGTTCTTCGTTTTTACTTTTATTGTTTCGGCTTAGTAAATGACTCCATAGCCCAACAGTAAGGCATTGGAACTGCAAAATGAGTCCTTAGAGCATCATAGGGATGACTCTATCCCCCATGGAGCCTAATGTTAGCAACATTTCTTGTCTTCAGCATCAGGATACACAGGTCTGCAGGTTGCACGAGGAGCGCCCAAGCGTAGGGCATAAAAGAAGTCCTTTCGGACTTAAAATCAAGCGAGCGGGCATTTCATTCTTCAGCGAAAAGGATTCAGCGACAGAGAAGAACAACGGTTGATGGGTAATTGCAGATTAACCAAGTCGCGTCAAGTATAGCGCTAAAAGTTTTAAAGAAGTGAACGGTTGGAATCCTTCGGGAGGCACTCGCGAAGTTACGAGGGACGTTGATCGCAAGAAGTTTAAGTGTAGCGTTATTTCTCAAGCTCGAGGTTCGTGAGTTCGAAGGGCGGACCATATCCCTTTGGTTGTGCGAGATTCTGAGTTACAAAAAGTGTCCGGAGGAGGTCAACCTTCGTTGACCATCGCGTCTCAGGACTTCGCGAAGGGAGAATGCCAAAGTCTGATACTCCGACTCGCGAGGTCACGAGTAGCGAGAGGCGCTGGTACTTGGGCTCTAGCCAATGGTTACATATGGAAAGCACTGACCAGAAAGGGAGCCCTGCCCGTATCACCGTCACGGGAAGTGGGAGTTGAAGAAGAGGAACCAAGGGTCTCCGACTCACGAATCATGAAATGAAAATCACTTTTAATGACGGGCCCACAGTATCGCCAGAAGTGTTCCAGGTCGTCCGATCAAAAGAGGGGTACGTGATGCGCGATTAAGTTCTCTCTCCCCTTCGCGCATCGCGACTTCAAAAATCAAGGATCAATCTCCTCCCAGCCTCGATGCACGAAGCGCCGAAAGCGCCCAATGACAGGCCCACAATATCGCCGAAGTGCATTTAGAACCGTCAGATCTAGAGGGGCGCATGGTGCCAGATTAAGCCGCCTCGGCATTTCGCTCATCGTGATTTCAAGAAGCAAGGACTAGCTCCTTCCCATTTGCGAACACCAAGGGTGCCTTGGGGATAAGCACGTGGTCACAGCCCGTGGTCACTTGTGGAAGAAAAGAGCTGCTCAGGAAGGGCCGAAGGCATCGTGTCTGATCAGCAGAAGGAATTACCGTGATCTCCAAGTGCCATTTGATCTGACCTCGGTCCTAGTTTTCGCTTGGAGTAAATGAAGGTGAGAAAGGGTGGTTGAAACCTCTCCTCATTCATTAAATGCGAAGAATGGAGGGTCTGGAAAGCAAACTGCTCGAGAGGGTCCTGTGTACCCATTTTTCCAGAGAAGCCATGCCG
>SNQJ01S0025143.1:10080-35821 GCA_010110895.2 Picea sitchensis
ATATTTGTATATATAAGGGAAAGAAACAACTTATGGTGGCAATCGATTATGAACGAGGTTTAAGATATTTCAGAGAGATTATTCCACGAATTTTTTTTTGATAAGGTGTGAGAGACCATCTACAAAATAATGACAGATCGTTGTAATGACGATTAGAAACAGTGCTTCTGAAAATTATTTGATGAAAGCCGCACTTATGGAGGAATGGATAACGTTTGAATAGTAAAGAAGGGAATGACAATCGTGCGAAAAGGAACATCAGTTGTTCCGTTCAATAAAAAGGAACAGCAGGTGCGCGAAAAAAAGAACAGTAGTTGTTATGTTCGAAAGGAGTAGTAGGCACGTGAAAAGGAACGGCAGTTGTTCCGTTCAAAAAAGAACAGCAAGTGCGCGAAAAGGAATAGCAGTTGAGTGAAAAGGAACAACAGTTGCGCAAAAAAGGAACAGCAGTTGTTTCGTTCGAAAGGAGTAGCAGGCACGCGAAAAGGAACAACAGGCGCGCGAAAAGGAACAACAGTTGTTCTGTTCGAAAGGAGCAGCAGGTGCGCAAAAAATGAAAAGAATCGTCATGAACATTTAAAAGACAGAGTCTATGCGATAAGACAAAATGGGAGTATGGAACAGAAAAAGGTGTTAATTGTAGTTATCTGTCCTAATTCTTGTTTCCTAAATGACTTTTTATAAAACAAAGAAAAACTAACCACTCAATTGGAAAACTATGTACAGTATGTACAGTATAAACAAAATACATCATTTATGGAGTTGGGGTGGCTGGGTTACCTTCCCAGCCAGCCAAAATCTGCACCATAGGGTATTTACTTACTTCTTGATAGAAAGAATCTTTTGAAGGTGGCTAGTGGTAATGTCGCAATCGATGTCCATTGACCAGAAAGGGTGATCCAGACCCATCGATGGTTCTCAAAGTAACCATGCCATTATCATGGACTCCGTTAATTTCATACGGCCCTAGCCATCGTGTCTGTAATTTCCCAGGAAAGTCCTGAAATCTGAAATCATAGAGGAGCGCCCAGTCGCCTTTCTTGAATGATTTCTTCTTGGTATGTTTGTCATGCTAGGTTGCTCTCTGTTACTGGATAACAGTTGTGTGCTCCACATCATACAAGCATGCTTCATCCAATTTGTTGAGTTGTTGAAGGTGTCATTTATGTTCTTCTGTAAGCTTTAATCCAATTTCCTGGGCCATTCTTAGGGTCTTGATCTCAAATTTGATTGGGAAGATGGGTCATTTACCATAGACTAGATGGTAAGGGGAGTAGCTAGTGGTGTTATTCCAGGTTGTACGATAAGCCCATAAGTCATTTGGGAGCTCAGTAGCCCAATTATGTTGGTTTGTTGAGACAGTCTTCATCAGGATTGTCTCTAGGACCTTATTGGTGCTTTCTACTTGCCTGTTTTCCTGTGGGTGGTATGGAGAAGTAACTATGTGCTTAATGTGATAGTTGTCCAGGGTAGCGGTGATTTTATGGCCTATAAATTATGATCCTCCATCAGTAATTATTTCTCTGGGTAGTCCATACTGTACAAACAATTTGAAAAGGAATTTGATGACTACTTCTTCTGTTTCATTTGGTAAAGCTTTCGCCTCTACCCATTTGGTCATGTAGTTCGTTGCAACGAGAATATAGGCCTTTTGATTTGAATTGGGATTAAAGGGGTCGATGAAGTCTAGCACCCATCTTTCAAATGGTTCTACAACTACTTGTGTTTTCAAGGGCATTTCATCAGCCTGGCCTGGTTTCCCCATCCGCTAACAGATGTCGCATGTCTGAAAATNTCTGAATATTGAGGGCCAATAATATCCCATCTATAAGATTTTGTGTTCAGTCCTGCGGTCTGCAAAATTCCCCCCATAGGGCTCATCATGTCCTACTTTCAGTATGTCATAGATTTCATCCTCTCATACGCATCGTCGGATCTGGAGATTAGATCCTTTGTGGAAAAGATATCCATTGATCCAAGGGAATCGTGCGCTACGTTGGACGATCAGTCGTATTTCATTTGATGATAAATGTGTCGGTAATATTCTCGCTGCTAGATAATTTGCTACATCAGCGTACCAAGGTGGTTTTGTGTTGACAGAAAATAGATGCTCATCTGGGAATTGGTCCTCAATTGTTAATGAGTCGTCTATTTTTGGGATACGGGATAGGAAGTCTGTGACAAGATTTTCTCTCCCAGGTCGATCTTTGATGGTGATATCAAATTCTTGCAATAATAATAACCATCGAGTGACCCATCCATTAGTAATTGGTTTATTATCTAGATATCTAATGGAAGAATGATCAATATATAGGATAACTGGATAGCCTGTTATATAATGACGAAATTTATTGATGGCATGTATAACAGCTAAAAAATCTTTCTCTGTTACTATATAATTAAGTTCAGTTGGAGTTAGATTCTTGCTAATGAAATAAATGGCATAAGGTTTCTTTTCTTCTTCCTGTCCAAGAACAACACCTATGGCAATGTCTGAGGCATCGGTGGAAATTTGGAATGGTATTTTTCAATTTGGTCCTCTCAACACTGGCACTGTTGAGATCAGTTTCTTGAGTCCTACAAAAACCACATCACATTTGTCAGACCATTGAAATTCTACATTACATGTCAAAGCATGTAAGGGTGCAGCGGTTTTTGAAAAATTTGGCATAAATCTGTGATAGTATCCTGAAGCACCAAGGAAACTACATACCTCGGTTTGTGTGTGTGGAGTAGGTAGATTAAGGATTACCTCAATTTTTGTTGGGTCTACCCTAATTCCATCTGCAGAAATGTAATTCCCTAATACCACAGCTTCTGTCATCATCATGTGACATTTTTCATGACTTAAACATAACCTGGTAGCGATGCATCGTTCCAATACCTTCTCCAGATTATTCAAGGCTTGATTGAAGTCGTCGTCATACGGGGTGAAATCATCCATGTAGACTTCAAGCCCTTTTCTAATCAGATCACTGAATATGCTCAGAATGGCCCTTTGGAATGTAGTTGGAGCATTACAAAGTTTGAAGGGAAATACTTTGTAGGCAAAGGTACCCCAGGGACATGTGAATGTCATTTTATCCTGATCTTCTGGGGTAATCTGGATCTGATTGTAGCCACTAAAACCATCTAGGAAATAGAAGAATTTCTTCCATGCCAGGGTATCCAGGACCTAATCGATGAAAGGTAATGGAAAATGGTATTTTTGAGTAGCTTTGTTTAGTTCCCTGTAATCAACACAAATTCGCCACTTCCCGTTTTTCTTTGGGACGATGACTAATGGGGAAACCCATCAACTATCTAAGATAGGGTATATCAAATCTACGTCCAACAACTTTTGTAGCTCTTCTTTAACAATATATCTGAGGTGGGGGTTCAGTCTTCTTTGCGGTTGTCAGATAGGTCAGATGTCTTTCTCAATATAAATGTGGTGTGTGCAGAGTTGTGGATCAATACCTTTCATATCAGAGTACTCCCAGGAAAAAGATTGTTGGTATTTAGAGAGAGTTTGGATTAGCTTTTGTTGTTGTTGCTCTTCTAGATTGGCATTAATGTTCAGAGACTTCCTTGGTGCGATCTCAATGGATTTGTTGTTGTGAACAGATGTAGTCAGAATTTGTTGTTCCATTAAATCTTCTAGTAGGTCTCCCTGTGCTTCATAGTCTAGAACATCTTAGAGCATCTTCCATGTTGGGTTACTTACAGTGGTTGGGTTGTTAATAAACCCACTGATTACATCATCCTCTAGATTATTATTGAGCTTGAGGGCTTCTTCCATCGTGAGTGGGGCACGCAAATCCTTCTCTAGATATCGTGGTGGTGGCAATTGCAGGTGTTCGATCATTGGACTAGGTTTGGCTGGAGGATATAAGATGAGATTCCTTGTAACCCCTTCTCTAGCAATTTTCATTGTACCTGATCAGCAGCCTATGTACGCATCATTTGTTGTGAGCCATGGTCTGCTCAATATTAATGGATGCCCTTCGAGTCCACTTATTGGGTTGATGATGAGAAAATCTGCGGGATATTCCCAAGAATCAACTGAAATGGATATATCATGTAGTGTGCCGAGTGGTTTGACCACTGATTGATCAACCAATTGCAACATAATTGGGGTTGGGTCGAAAGAGTCAAGACCCAGGGCATTGCAAGTTTCCATAGTTAGAATATTGATGGCCACCCCCAATTCAACTAGGGTATTTGGAAAGGAACAACCCTAAATTTGAACTGTTACTATGGGGTTCCATGGATCTGCATATTCGATTGGTGTTTCTCTACCCAAAATTAGATCAGATAAGGCTCCCACTACATGAACTGTTGATGATGAATTTTTTATTTTTCTGACGGGCTTCCTCCCACATAGCTCCTTGATTATCTTTGCATAGATCGGTATGTCTTGCAGGGCTTGCAGGAGTGGAATTTTGATGTATAAATTCTTGAGTTCCCCTACAATGTCGAAGTCAGGATATACGGTGGGTTTCACTATCATCAGTCTTTCGGTGAACGGGGGGGAGGGAATTACATCCTTATCAGAGTCTTGTGATTCGACTGTGTTCCCCCCTTGCTCGATTTCTTCTGTTATTAACACAGTTGAGGGTGTTATTGCTGTTTTTATTTCATTCCCCTGTTCTTGGGGAACGCCATTTTGTTCGAGGGATATTATGCGCCCCGATATTAACCGAAGATCATTGCATCCTACTGGATTGATTTCCCCTTCTCCACTTTCCATAATCTGGACAAGCTGAGCTGGTCTGTTATTGGGATTTGGGTGGGGTTGGGTAGGTAATTGAGGGCGCAATTGTGATTGGGGAAATGGGAGTGAAGTTTGTAACATGGGTTGGGTTTGAGATGCCATCCCCATAGGTTGGTTATTCATCCCCATGGGGTGTTGCCATTTCTGGTTCCAATTTGGGTTTTGGGCAGTCGAGTTAGGCCATTGTGGAGGGTAGGTATTATTTGAATTTTTCCAGGATGAGGTGGGGTATTGCGAATTGGGCCAATTGGAACTTGTAGTTGGTTGATTTTGCCAGTTGGGGTTTGTGGTGGGCTGGTTTGGCCAGGTAGGAATTGCAGGTGGATACTGTTGGGGCTTCCAGTTCTAATTAGTAAATGGATAACCCTACCATGTGCTGCCAAAATTCTGTTGTTGATTATACTATCCAGGAAAGAAAGAGGAAGGGTCCTGTAATGTATTTTAAGGCTAGGACTGCCACTGACGGAACTGAGCCATCAAATATAATGGTTTTGTTTCCTCTTCTTCTTATTTGAATACAAATTTCAATCCAGGGAGTGATGGGCATTCATTTGTGTCGTGATCCTTAGCACAAATAGCGCAAACCTGAACTATATCCAAGGGGCATTCCCTTGGACCATGTTTCTTTCTGCACCTGTGGTAAAATATAGCCAAGGTCTTCTCTGCTTCTACCTTTTTTTGTTTGGCCTACAATACATCCAATTGTGTAGTCAGAGTGCTCAAAATATTTGTTTTAAAGTTTTCTAGGAGATTACCAACTTCAGCTCGCGTAACACCTTTGCTGGTGATATTGTTATTTCTTGTGAGGGACGTTCGTATTCCTAACCTGGTCCATGTACTTCCTCATGAGCACCTGATACATAATAGAACAATGTCTTCATAAGTTTCCTGATAAATGTCACCTTTCCCCATTAAATTCAATGTTTCTACCCATTCATCTTTCATGCCTTTACTTTGAGTTGCTTTGAGTACTTCACCTGGTAATGTACCATAGGGTGATCTTTGCAAATTATACTGAAATCTTTTGACATATACTGAAAGATTTCATCTTTTAGGTCTCTGGTTCTGCAATAATCCTGATATTTTAACAAGAAGATTTGTTTCATCTGGTCCCATGAATTGATAGTTCCACCTCCCAATCCCATGAACCAACACAGGGCTGCTCCCTTCAAGGTAGAGGGGAATAGTTTTAATTTTTAGGGTTCAGAGGTGTAATCATACCCTCTACATAGGACATCAAATTCAAATAGGAATGCATCCGGATCTTCTGAAATCAATCCATGGAAGGTTGGCAGGTTTTGTAAGGGGATTGCTTTCATGGGGGCATTGGCAATTGGGCCAACTATTGGATAATCACGCATGGAGGTCTGGGGTTGTTGTTGATTTGGTTGTGCCATTTGATTAAAAAATGTGCCAAAAAATTTCAGGAGGTTCTTGATCCGGGTATTCTATTTGAAATAGTTGATTATTTGGTCCTCCAGGGAATTTGATTGCACTCCCTTTATCTAGGATTTCAGATATGCCTTCTTCTTTCGCAGGAGACTCGGGGTCAAGTGGTGATGGTGGGTCTGCCTTGGCAACCCCGCTAGTTTCTCCTATTCCCTCTTCCAGATTATTAGAGCTTCCCTCTTCTAAGGGGTTGAGCAGTGGGAGATCTGTATTCTGAAAGCTCTGCTCAGTCCCTTCATTTTTTCTATGAATCTCAGTGTGGGTCGTAGTTGATGAAAATACTGCCTGAGGGATTCGGGTGGGTCCTTTCCTAGGTCCAATCAAAGCTTTAGGTTCACCCTTTTTGATGATTTCATCTATGAAAGTGCTTCTTCCAGGGATCACTGAACCCTGGGTTTTGGAAATTTTTGGTGGGGGTTTTGGTTTTTCAAGATCCTTCTTTCTAGTCATACACACTTCACACAACAACAAAAGAAATTTCAACAAAAGAAAACACCTGTGAAGCCTCTTAAGTGTCAACTGCAGCTAAGCGTTGGCATAAGAATTTTACTTATTACCTGCGTAGGTTCTTACCTTCCATCTTCAATACCTGGTCCTCCAGAGACACAACCTATGCTACCTTTTACATTCTCCCCGGCAACGGCGCCAAAATGTTGGTGTCTAAAGATGTCTTAAAAGCAACCTTATTTTAACATTAATTTATCAACCCGAAGATTCGTCTTTTATCTCAAGAATATCAACAAAGTCTATGCAGGTAGCCTAAAATTGTGTAGCTAAACCAAATCTGAGTTCATCAACAATCAAGTTCCTCAAATGTTCTCCAAAGATTCTAAGAACTAATGGAGTTGAAATTTGATTACTAAGATGCTATAAAGTGGAAAGGAACTAATCAATCTATTGAATTCTCTTAACTAAAAAGAAGTAATTGAATCTAAGTAAGGACTTGCAGAATTAACTATCAATTGTGAATTATGATTACTGGAAAGGAAATAATGAATTACTCTATCTACAGAAAGAAACAACAATTGTAATCTAGTCAGAAGGGACAACTAATGTAACTTTTACCGAAAGGAACAGATATCGTAACTTTTACCGAAAGGAACAACTATTGTAACTTTAACCGAAAGGAACATCAATCGTAAATCTAAGGAAAAGGAACAACGCGGATGAAAATGTGAGGAACTGTCAAGCAACAACTTCAGAAATGGAAATCGTAATGGAAATCATTAATACTTGAGGGAAATGTCTGTCTTTTATATGCAAACAATCATAAAATCATTAACACACTTATGCATTTATCCTTGGCTATTGTAAAAGAGATCTGAATCACAAAATAGAAATCAAACTTCGAACTAATGAATCATAAAATAGAAATCAAACTTCAAACCAATACAATTACAGAAGATAGCTCCTTCGTGATCAGCCCTCGGGCCTTCGGCATCATATGAGAAACTCGTGAATAATGTGAAATGGTAGAAACACTCAAACTTCCATTGATTCCATACTGTGAACATTTCTATGTAACCGCTTACAGAAAGTACCTCAATCTAAATACTTTAATGCATTTTTTCTCTCCCTTTCTTGATCTATTACCCTCTTATATATTACAATAATTTGGGTAAATAAGCTATCCCGAGGATCTAGCTCGATTTCCTTTACCATTATAAAGCTACAATATATAAAATGCATTATCTTCAAAACTCCTTTGCACCAAAAGTCCTCAACCTCCAACAGCTTACGCATAGCCAAAATCTCTTTATTATCTTTTTGGCAGTTATTTATTCAATTCTGTAACAAAATCAAACTATTCCAATCGTAATTTAGAATCTATTTAATAAAAATTCAACAACAACCCTAAGAGACATATTAATCATGTTCTTCCTATTTATCCCTAACTATCTCAAGAATCAATCAAAATCATATCATGAACTATGGGAAAAAAGAAGAGATTTATACCTTTTTCAGAACTCAACAAATGAAGAGGTCATGGTCAAGGTAGAGGTCGTAAAAATTTTCATCAACAAAATTTTCAACGTAATCCTCACAATAATAATGCATAGTCGGGAAGAGGCAGAAATTTAAGTCAAGTAAGATGTAAAGATGTTTAAAGATGGGTCATTATGCATCAAATTGTCTTAAAAACAATGATCAATTGCCGTGTTTAAGAAGACATCAAATTCAAGTTCTCAACCATCAGCTCAATATGTAGAGGATCAAGATTACTACGATGATCAATATGAATATGTTTTTCAGCAGTTCAACATGTAGATTCATTTGAAAATGATTGGATATTGAACACATAGGCTACTCAACATATGACTTATCTAAGACTATTTTTTGAATTATAAATATGTTCAACTAAATCCCATTTATTTAGGTTATGATACAACTCATATACCTCAAAGAAAAGGTTTAGTGAAAGTCTTTCTCCTTGGAATTGGTCAAAAATGGATTTCAAATGTTTGGTATGTACCAATTTTGCTAAGAAGAAAAATTATCCCAGCCACAATCGTGACAAGTGGACATCAAATCATCATGCAAGATGGTTTGGTGAAGATTAAGTCGAAGAAGGATAACTTGAAAACAATAATGACTCGATATGAATATGGGAAGTTACTAAGAATGAATGAGAAAGTCATCCAAAGAAAGCAAGCGGTTGCAAAGAATAGTGTGAATTCTAAAATGTCTCTCTATCTCGATTATGGCATTTTTTCGATTTGGTCACTTAAATTTTGATAGTCTCTTGAAACTTAAGTTTCAAGATTTGGTAAAGTGTTTTCCAACTTTCAAGAAAGAAAATTCCAAGTGTGAGTCTTGTATTCTTGGTAAGAAAAAGCAGAAGCTTTTCCAACCATCTCATGGAGAGCAACAAAGTATTTGGAGTTGATTCAAAATGATATATGTGGTCCAATGGAATATTTTTTTGGTGGATGTCGATACTTTATATTGTTCATCGATGATCACACTAGAATGACATGGTGTACTTTCTAGCGAAAATTCAAGCTTTTGAAAGTTTGTAAATTTTCAACACATGGCTGAAAATGAAACTAGAGAAAAGGTTTCTTCTTTGAGAACTTATAATAGAGGTGAATTGAACTTAATGGAGGTGAATTCACTTTAATTGAATTCAATGATTATTGTTGAAACAATGGAATTAAGAGGAAACTCACAAATCCCTATACTCCGACAATAGAATGGAGTTACTGGAAGGATGAACATAACTCTCATGTGCATGGCAATATCTATGATGCATTTTAAAGTGTTGAGCACAAAATATTGGGTTGAAGTAGTCCATATTGCAGTTTATCCTTCTAAATCCATCACCTACATCAACTTTAGATGGAAAAACTCCTCATGAAGCTTGGTATGGTTTTAAAACCAAGGTAAATCATCTTAGGTTTTTGGCTAGAATGTTATTCTTTAGTTCCTAAGGAAAATAGGACTAAATTAGAAAACCAAAGTATGAAGTGTACCTTCATTGGATAATTTGATGAAAAGAAAGGGTATATTACTGTTTTCAGATGGAAAATTAATTGTTAGTAGAGATGTAATTTTATGAAACCTAAAGTAACAGCTTAGATGAGATTAATCATCTCCTTAGTCATTTATAGAGAAGAAAACACTAAGGGTAAAAGAGATAAGTTGAACAATTCAAAGAAAAAAAAAAAAATTTGGTTTGAAAAAATACTTTGTTTCCTCCGTAAGACATCTCTTTATCAAATAGTTATTCTAATTCATATGATAATGAAATGACAAAAGAATCTTCTCCAACCTCAAATATTTCGCATGATAGAAGAGCCTATTTTTTGAAAATCCTCTTCAATAATAATGGTGATTCGTGATCCCTGATCCCCTCAACATAGGAAGTCAAAGTGGACTGAAAAACTTCTCAAATATGTTCACTCAGATGAAAGAATGAACAAAACAGGAACTAGGGGATCTCAAGAGCATAAGCTAATTTTTCTCATGCTTCCACTTAACCTACTTATTTTGTTGAAGCAAAATTGGACATAAAGAATGGAATGAAGCAATGATTAATGAATATGATTCATTACTTGCAAATGGGACTTGGAAGTTGATTTCCCACATTATATTAAGCCCATCGATTGTAAATGGGTTTATCGAGTAAAAGTACAAGCCCAATGGTAAAATCGACAAGTACAAAGAAAGACTTGCTGCAAAGGTTATGCTCAACATGAAGGAATTGATTATGAAGAAACTTATGCACCCATAGCTAAATGGAATACTATTAGGAATGGTTATCAATTTGGTCGCACATAATGGTTGGAAATTACATCAAATGGATGTCAAAAGTGCCTTCTTGAATGGGGAATCTAAAGAAGATATTTTCATGACTCAACCACAATTTTTTGAAGCTAAAGGACAAGAACATAAAGTTTGCAAACTTGAGAAGGCTTTATATGGTTTGAAACAAGATCCTCAAGCTTGGTATAATAAAATGGATAGTACCCCAGTTGGTTTTCATCGCAGTGAATCGATGATACATTGTATTTTTTGAATGCAAGATAAGAACATGGTGATACTTTCACTCTATGTTGATGACTTTAATCATAACATAATAATGAAGCTCACATCAAACAAGTTAAGGAGTAACTTAAAGCAGGGTTCAAAATTACTAATTTAGGGACACTTCATTATTATCTTGGAGTTAAACTATCTCAACATCCTAACCAAATATTCTTTAGTCAAACTAAGTATGCCACATAATTGTTAAAGAAATTTGGCATGGAATATTTTAAACCTTCTCTTACCCCCATGGAGCAAAAATTTGAAGGGGGAATTGGTAAATAGTACAAAATACAGGCAATTGGTTGGAAGTCTCACTTATTTTGACAAATACTCAACCAGAGTTGTCATATTCAGTATGTATACTTTCAAGTTTTATGCAAGAACCAAGGGAAATTCACTGGAATTCAAAAAAGGGTACTAATATACATTTAAGGTACAAAAGACTTTGGTCTTCTCTACAAAAGGAACAAAAAAAATTACACTTGTTGATATTCGATGTTGATTTTGTAGGTGAAATTGATGATAGAACATCCACTTTGGGTTATTTAATGAATATGGGTTCACCAACAGTATCTTGGAATTTAAAAAGAAAACAATAATTGGCAATTCTTCAGCAGAAAGTACATATCATCTTGGGAGGCAACATGTGAGATTATATGGCTACAAATTTTTTTACAGGATCTTGGTGAAACTAAAAAAAAACCAACTACATTATTGATTGACAATCGGTCGGCAATAAAGATGGCCAAGAATCGAGTATTTCATTCAAAGACTAAACATGTCGACACCAAGTACCACTTCATCGATTTCATCATCAAAACATCATCAAGCCTCGTCATTCATCTGAAGATCAAACTTCATATTTTTTTACCAAACCTATTGGTAGAATAAAGTTCACTAAGTTCAGAGATGAATTTGGTATTTGTAAAAATGAACTCTTGGATTAAAGTGGGGATTGTTAGCCTCATAATCCTAAAGTTCCATAGTCTAAGTATTTTCTAGATTAAAATGTTTTTAAGAAATTAGTTTATTATATTTTGTTAGGATAAGGATACTTAGTTTCTATGTAAATGACACCTATCATACTCATGTGATTATGTGATTATTTGTTCTCCTAGTTTTCAGTTTAGAATTGAGCTATATAAACTAGCCCTTCTTCAAGTGAGGTTAAAGGAGGCAGATTATGAGTTCCCTACCACATTGTAATCACTTTTTATTTAATAAAATTATGTGTCTGAGGAAACTTTGTCAACATGCCTAATGTTTTTACCTCCTTACTCGGCAATTTTCCCCTTGTTCTCAATGATTGGTATGGGTACAATATCCCGGCGTTTTTCCTTTTTAAATCCCTGTGTTTAGCATGCCTACATTATAGCGTATTGCCCCCAGACATTTTTCCCAGCTTGTAGAGTAGACTCGACGTCCTTTTAGGGGTTCTCCAGATGTTCACTTCCTTTGCGATCTCTAAAAAAATTCCGCACAGCTTTTAAACTAACGTTGTGTATTTTTCCTATTAAACTATTGAAACTTTGGGGATTTTCCTTTTACAGTTTCTACCTTACCTTGTTTTACATGCTTTCCCATATTAGAATTCTCTCTCTCTATATATATACATAATTTTACTTAGTGCATCCAATGCTCTTTTGGGATTGGGCCCAAGTTATCTAAACCTACCTTTATGGTGAATCATCCCCACCACCTCTTCCTTTGGTTTGGGATATTTTCATTTGTTAGCATTTATTTTGTTATCCATTTTAGTTCTTGGTTCACATTTGAGGTGACATTCACAATGAAGGATTATCACCAACCACTTTGTGTACAAGAAGAAATTTCATACTCTACATCATATATATAGTTCATGTTATTTAAGCTCATCACGTTATGTGTGTGGAGTTGAATTAGTGGCATAGTATCGTTCCTTGAAAGGCAATCAATTCATCCATTGTGCCAATTTATTTTAATTAAAGCCATAATGACAATAGAGACACCATTTTATTTTTTCACCTTTCCAATTCATCAATTTGATTGGAGGTTTTAATAAGGGTTCTTGAAGTTTTCAGCAAAGTGTTCCCTAGAGTGTTTCAGCGACCTTGCTCCTCAAATATTTAATGATTCATGAATTATTAAGTTATTAGTTTACTTTTGTCAGGGAATAAAACTAATGATTCCCTTGCGCCTTGAACTTGATGACAGGCCATTTGCGCATGAAATGAACCTGGTGAATAAATAGATTTTCTTGTGCCATTGAAGTAATGTTGATGTGTAGAAATGAAGGTGAAGTTTGGGAAAGATCTGCAAGGTTTATGGTTTTCATGCTCTAGCTTCCCTCCCACCCTGACCACTTCTGACCTCCTATGTATGCATGGAATGCCTCTCCTCCCTGTTAATCTAATCACACAAAAGAATGGGAATGTATGGGGGTGGTGAAATCCCCCTCTTACTATAACGTCGCTGCAAATGATCTGAAGAAATCACGAGTGCATCATCCCTCCTTTGAGCCGTAATTGCACTTTCTAATGGTATCCACACCTACAAGAAGAAATGGATGTAAGAAAAGAATCGAACATGGATGTTGATTCTTCACATCCAAAAGCATCTCGAGCCTAGATACCTGACAAATGTATCCCCCAAACCCCTATTGCACCCAGGTACATCATCAAAACCACGAGGATAGGGGAGCATACGCAGTTCAGCGAGACGCAGCCCTCATAGGAAAATTTATGGGTCTTTGTCCCTCAGAAATGGACTTAGCTCACTGGATCAAGGCATGGTGGAACCCCAAGGGAGACTATGAGGTCCAACTCAGCTCCAAAGGTTTATTTACAATCATTTTATACAATCTATAGGACAAGGACAAGATATTTGAAGGGGGTTGTACTTTTCACAACTCACTTAGCCTTTACCTACGCCGATAGACCGTCAGCCAGAAAGGAAAAAATTTGTGATACCATCCAAGATGGATCACTTCATTCCTTACCTCAAGAGTTCTAGTTAGAATAAATTTTACTAGGCATAGGCAACACCTTGGGTAAATATGTCAAATATTCCAAAGCCACAAAACGAAGAAAATGCACCTCTTATGTAAGGATATGTGTCTATATGAATATCTCTAAAGCTCAAGCAATACTACCCTAGAATTCCAAGATGAGGAATGGGCCCAAAACATAGAATATGAACAAACTCCCTTCGTGATGTCGAAATGCCAGCGAACATAGACACCAAGCTTCATAGATCAGCTCTCTCAATTCCCCAAGGAGATAGTTGAAGAGAAACCAAAGGAAGTATTTACCTGTGTTCAAAATTGAAGGAGACAAGAGTAGAAGAAGCCCACAACCAACAACTGAAGAAAGAACTCCAAATAATAATTCATTTGAAGCCCTTAACCACCTTCCAGAGGCGAAGAGGTGGAAAACCCCCACAAGACTATGGGGAAAGATCCCATCAAGCACACAAAATATTATCCCTCACAAGAGTATCAAACCCCAAAAAACCAATCAGATCCACAGACTCACCCAAACTCAAGGAAAGACCCATAAAGAGAGGAAGACACAATCATGGAAATGGATGTATGTGAACTAATAGAACTCCATTCCAGACAAGTTAGAAGAAGCACTCAAAAAGAAGGATCTCCAAAACTTACCAGAGGACCAACTCATGAAAGTTCACAAAGTATTTCTGAACTCATCACTGTGGGTTGCATCTAGGTTGGGTATCATCATAGATCCAAACCAAGATCCAAGAAAACACCCAAAAAAAAAAGTTTACTGGGAAGAAAAATCGCCTCATCAACTAATAAAGGAGGCGGAAACTATATGATCAAATCAGACAAATTCGTGAGGGTTCTTAGAGAGCTCCTTTTCCCACCCACCAACCAGTTAACTATGAATATCCTCACCGGAATATCGTGAGGCCAAATGGAAGATCCAAACAAAGAACTCTCCAAAACTACATCAAAATGGAATACCCTGATATACTCCCCGACAAGAGACAAAATGTGTAGGGAAAAATGTAGAAGACATCCTCAAGAGATGTTAGCGCAACTGTGAATCCTATCAAAAGGACTCAAAAGGGGCTTCAAGAGGCATGGAAATATTCTTTGGAATCTTGTTACACCATCCCTGATCGAGGCTTCTCCACCTGGGTACCACAATGCACTACAGACCATAGGTTCGCACAAGGAGGGAATGATCACAAAATCCTATGGATCGCAGAACAACCAAGACAAAGACCTCTTTCTCCAAAGCCCGACTTACCTAGGCTCTCTAGCTGAGAACAAGCCGGCTGGATCATCGTGGGCTACGAAACATGATTCCTCATGTCGAGGAGAAAAGAGGGGGAAGTGCTTGGAGCAGGATAGCGTAAAATTCTATGAACTCATAGAGAATCTTCGACTGGTAGACATAGATAATGGCAATGGAACCTACACCTAGAACAACAAAATATCTGGGTCACCAACAAATAGCTTGCGTGCTAGATCACTTTCCCCATTTTGAAATCTCCTCTTTTAAGGCCCCCTAGTAGATTCCAAAATCCTCCTAAAGGCGTGCCCGAACCATTGGTTGGTTAAGATATGGGTTGACACCATTGCCACCCCCAAGTTAAAAACTTAGATTTGGAATTTTTTGGCTCTCCCATCCAAACTTCAAGGAGCTAGCCTCACACATATACAAAATATAGAGGGACACAAAATGTATTGCTCCTCGCAAAATCTCAAATAATTTAAACAACAGGTGTGTAAATGGAACAAAGAAGTCTTCGATAACATCTTCGAGTAAAGAAAACTTTTGGAACAAAAACTATAATCCCTTCAGGTGCAAATCATCCAAACCGGGCACACATTAACTCAACAACAGGAGGAGAATGAAATCAAAAGTCAATTGGAGGAAAGATACAAGCGCGTGAAATCCTGGGTGGAGATGTAAATCATGGGTTCGAATGGATCAATCAGGGAGAGAAAAACACCAAATTATTCAATCGCTCCATGATCCACATACTCCACATCAATTGAATTACGAAGCTAGAAGACCCACAAGGAAACAACTTTCTCACTCATCAGGAAATATTGCATGAGTTGTCATACTTCTACAAGGATCTCCTCGTAAACTTCAAAGGTGGACCGCACCTCAAGAATAGAGCGGGTAACCCAAAATATCCAAACTATTATCACCCAGGAACATAATGAGGCTCTCGTGACACCAATAACGCAAGCATAAGTGGATCAGACTATTCAGGATTTACCCAAAGGGAAGGTTCCAGGCCCAGATGGCTTCACCAAAGACTTCTTCCACTACTATTGGCCAATGATATGGGATTAAGGTGGTAGCTGGTTGAGGAATCACGCAGCTCGGGAAAATTTCTTCCAACACTAAATTCCACCTTTCTCATGCTAATACCCAAAGAAGAAAGAGTAACAAACCCTAAGAATTTCTGCACTCCATCAGACTCTGCAATGTGATCTATAAATCATCTCCAAGGTCATATCTCTAAGACTCAAGCCAATACTCCCCTTCATAATTTCCAAGGAGAAATGATACTGCCAAGGGAAGGTAAATCATGGATAGCATCATACTGTTCAAGGAAATCATTCACTCACTAAAAGCACCGTGATTCCGTATGCTTCTAAAACTTGAACTGGAAATATTTTGAAAAACTAAGCTGGCAATACATGAAATATCTTCTATTTATTTCGGTTTCAATAAGGATTGGATCTCCTGGATAATGAACCTCACCTCCTATACCTTTTTCAACTACAATGGAGTCCCCTCTCAGCCCTTATCCCCCACAAGAGTAATAAGGCAAGGTGACCCTTTCTCCCCTTTCCTATTTGTCATAATGGTTGAGGGCCTAGGACGCTTATATCAAGGTTTCAATTCAAAATGGATCCCTCTAAGGCCTCCCTCTTCATGGATTACAACTCTACAACCTCCCATAGCCAATTTGTCGATGACACGCTAATGAACACCCCACTATGCAAGATACAAACAAACTAAATTCCATCCTCTCGAGCCAAAGAAGCCTCCAACACCACCTTTAATCTGGCCAAATCGTAGCTCTTCTTTTTCAATACTGCTTTGGCAATCCAACAACACCTTTCAACTTTTGAATACACCTGTCTGCACTCTGCCCTCTCACTACCCGGGACTCCCTCTCTCTGACTCAACAGCCAGAAACATCTCCTAGAACTCTCTCCTACTCTCCATTTCCAACCATCTCAACAACTAGACCTTTTGTTCCCTCAACCTTCCATCCAAATCATCCTCTTTAAAGTTTCCATCCTTCAAGCCATCCTTCTTCCTCTTCTCATCCCTAGTTTCAATCGGGTCATAAAGAAAATAAGAAATATGGAAAGAAAATTTCTATGGCATGGACATAACTCGAACAAAAAATGGGCCCTAGTCAGCTGGAACAAAGTTTGCAAGCCAAAATATTTAGGTGGTCTGGGCATCCGAAACCCTCGAAAATTAAATGGCACCATGGGAGCAAGAATTTGGTGGAGATGGCTCTAAAATCCAAAGCACAGAGATCTGGGAAAACTCGAATGAAAAATATGCCCCAAATACACATCTAAGCCATATTATAAGAATGCAGGATAAAATTCAAGGCTCCAACATCCGGAATGTCACCTGGAAAAATTGGCCACTAATACAGAACATGCTGTGGAAGTTCACAATGGCCAGAATGCCTTGTTTTGGACGTATTCCTGGTAGCAAACTCCACCCCTACAATTGGAAGAAAATCTACAATCCTAAGGAAAATCACATTCAAGATCTCGCCACCTTCAAAGTAGGAGACATGTGGACAAACACCCCAACCAACTCTCCCTGGAGAAACTGGAAATCTACCCATCAGGAACTCCAAGTGGAAATGGACTGTGACCTACAACACTAGAAACAAGCAACATCCCAAAGGTGAATGTACAAAATCACATACCAAGACATTCTCGATGGGGATACACACTCTCATGGAAGCTTCACTCTCAAAGAACGATACACTCTATAGGAGAAATTCCAAAACCTTCTAAAAAAGATAGCATCCGGACAACAATATGGAAATAAAAAAATCTGGCCCAAAATCTCTACATTCCTCTAGCTCCTTCTTTAGAACAAGATCTTAACCTAGGACAATCTACAAAGACAAGGCTTCATTGGCCCCTCAATTTTCCACCTCTGTCATCTCTAGGTAGAAACCATGGAGAACCTCTTAAATAGATGTCCACTTAGTGAGAACATATGGGACCAATCCACTCAGCTTATGAGAAGAACCAAACAAGTTAAAAACAACATCATAAGAACAATCATGGATTGGGGATCCGGTACCTTCAAAAGTCCTATCCTGAATAGAACCCGCAACTCTACTGTGCTTCATATTTGGCAACTATGGAAAGATAGGAATGTATATATCTCCCAACCCTCTCCCTCCCACTCTTATCCGAATACAACTCTCGTATCTCCAGGAAACTCTTCAGCTACAAATGTGGACCAAGGAAGACCGCCCCCACTCCATCCGTGTGAGATTCGGCCCTAAACTCTTTGAGGCTTCTCTTTTCACACTCCACCTCCCAGAAGCCCCCTAAATTTAAAATCCCTAAGTCCCTCTAAGTGGTCCCCCCCACCAGGATTCCATAAAGTCAACTTTGATGGCACCTCAAAAGGAAATCCCAGACACTCGGGCTATGGAGCGGTCATAAAAAAAGGCTTGGGCCAAATTCAAAGCCTCATTGCAGAAAATATAGGATGTGACACCAACAATTCAGCATAAATTTTGGGTCTTATTAGAGGAGTGAAAATGTCTCTTAATCAAAACCTCACTCGCCTGATCATTGAAGGAGACTCCAAAATAATAATAGACTTGGCAACAAAAATCCTAAATGGAAGAGATCCAGAAAAAAAATAACCCCCAGTTGGCACCTCCTCGGCCCCCTATACAACTTCCAGGCACTTCTTAGACCCTCTCTAACTCTAACCCCTCTCACACATCTCGACAAAGTGCAAACAAAGCTATGGGCAGACCTAATTCAATGCAGGGGTTGACTCGATGCAGCAGATTATTCTCCAAGATCCCAGGCAGTCCCTAAGCTCACCCCTCTGGCTCCATTGTGAGGAGCTTGCCCAGTTGGACGAAATTAACCTAGAAGGGCTATCACCTTTGAATACTTAGAAAATATTCCAAGACAGAAATGACCAGAAGCTCAGGAGAGTAGGCATCCGTAAGTGTTAGCGCAGAATGTCATCAGTCGTCAAAAGTAAATTTCACAAGCCTTAGCACTATGAATGAAAGTGGACTTGACAAAGTCGTGAAGTCCCAACTCGCGAAGGGGATACCAAGATGATTATTTAGAAGCAGATTTGGGGTTTGTGTTACAGCTCGACAAATCAATTTCCAGTCCTAAACGTAAGACCGGGATTCGTAGGAAGTTCAAAATCGTTGATCACTGGAGATTTCTCGATCGCTGATATGGTATGGAGAGCTCCGGTTCAATCTTGGAAGATCGTGGCATGTTGACTCCTCGTCCCGACATCAAGTCCCGACTCGCAAAGCCCCACATCGTGAAGTCCCAATTCAATGGTTCTAGAAAGCAGAGAGTCGTATGATGAATTCTAAAGTCCCGATTCATGATGTCCCGATTCGTGAAATCCTGAATCGCGAAGTCCTAAAAGTTCTAGAAAGCAGGAAGTCAGGGTTCTAAACTGTGAATAGGTGTTTTTCCACTAAAAGTGAAGTCCCGTTACTGGAAGGAAGAGGAAGGATCCAAGGAACCGGCCGACTCGGTTTGTAATTTCCTATAATTTGTTTGCGTTTCTACCTTCAGCTGTAGGCATTTATGTGTTTGCAGTATTCGCCAATTCCCAGAACGTAATTTTGTTAATAACAGTTATACCTTCAACATCTAGCATTTATGTGAACGAGATATAGGATGCAAGAAGTTTTGAAAGCTTACAACTGAAATTATTATAAGGATCCACTTTTATTTACAAATAAAAATGGTAATGTTGATGTGTGATTAAATAAGTAATTGGATTTAATGTGCCTTGAAATAATGTCATCATAAAAATGATTTAGTAATTAGATAATCTTGCATCTTGAAATTAGATGTTGTTGTATGATTCCTAAATGAATAGATTAATTCGTGCGCATTGATTATGTTGATTTATGTTTAATTCATAATTTGGATCATGTGCGCACCTAGAGATAATGTTGTTTATTGATTAATTAAATGGTTAATTAGTCACACACCTTGAAGTAAATTAGATGTCTACTTACCGGAAGCAAAATAAAGTTGGATTACATTGTGCCTCTCTCATACCTAGAAGGATTGATTTAGGATTAAATTCATCTCATGCTTCATGTATTTTTGTGATGTGTGAATGGTTAATAGAACACTATTTCATCATTGATTGTCATCGATGTTGTTGATATAGCTAGTTGGTTTTGGACTTGATTGTGTTAGTGGATGTAGACACCTAATTGTTCTCTCGTAACATTCACAGCCCCCAGGCCTTAAATGGTCAAAATAAATCAAATGAATCATGGGCTTGAGCTTTGATTATGTGTCTTGAGGTCCTAACCTTGCGTGGTAGGTTGCGGGTAGCTCTCCTCGATATATTGTGGTGATTTGATCTTGTGTCGCCTTTTATGATGCTTGTTGATTGGTGTAAGGTCGCTATCTAACGTGATGATGCGGTTGATTTTGTGTCGATACTAATTATGTTGATGTGTTAGTTGTGTCGTTATTTGATTATGACGATGATAAACTTGTAATTCCTTTAATTATGATGTCGCTTGATTATGCTGTTGAATTATGTGTTTGGTGATATTTTCCTCTCTATGCTAAAAAAAAAAAATTACCTTTGTGTTTCTCGCTTTAAAGGCACCAGGGTCAGCATACAACCGATTTAAACATAGATTCTTCGAGAATATGGAAAACAAAATGAATATAAAAGTGGACTTTTTCTCTTCTCAATCAATGCAATACTTTGATTGCATGTTTTAAGTACGAGGTTTTGGATGAGCATGTTTAGAATTGTTTGATCAAATATTTATTATGGCATATATCCATTATACTTTATGATTAATTTTGTATATTTTTCCCTACCACATCAAACATTACAAACAACTTTATAAATTCATAATAACATATGAATTTATGTGCGATGTAACTTATCTTTCTTTTATAAAACATTGTCATAATCATGTACACTTGATGTCATATCTTCCTTTTGTGTTATGTCATATATATATAAGAAAAGTGAAAGAAGAAACATAATCTCTCTCTCACACACACACATATATATATATTTCAAGACTGTTTTTGTAAAATTTAAAATTCACAATGAAAATAAAGTTACAGGATTATCTAAAGATTAAAAAATTTTGTTTTTATATGGATTTCTAAAGAACATAAAATTTACCATTTCTTCTAAACATATAAAGAGAAAATAAAAAAATAAAAAATAGAAAATTATAAACAAGGACCACAACAAAACCATGGTAAAGAAATAATGAATGTATTCAAAACCATAAAATTAACTTATAATCAAAATCAATTATCCCAAAGTGATAAGGCTTATCTTTTATTCAAGGCAAGAAAAGGCAATTTAATGGAATTTGATAAATTTTGAATAAATGAATCACGACTATTGTGAATTCTTAAAACCATGACAACGTTAAATTCCAACCTCTAAAATTAAGATAAAAATGTATAGCTACAATAGTTTTTATATTTAAAGATATATTAATAAATATCATAAATGATAATAATATAATCAAGCAAGCAAAGGGATACGGCTTATCTTTTATTCAAAGCAAGCAAAGGAAAATTAATGGAATTTGATAAATTTTAAATAAGTGAATCATGACTACTGTGAATTATTAAAATCATGACAACTTTAAATTCCAACATCTAAAATTATGATAAAAATGTAGTGAAGGTTAATAGTTTTTTATATTTAAAAATACATTAATAAATATTTATAAATAATAATAATATAATCAAAATCCATAAGAAAAGGGATAAATATCTTTTATTCAAAGCAAGCAAAGACCACTTCCATAATGTATATATGGAAGCACGTGATATAATAAATGTGCATTTATGGATGGTGGCTTCCATATATGCATGCTTCTTTACATGCATGCACATATACAAAGGATCTAATTTCCATAAATGTGCATATATGGATTTGCGTATATGAAAGTTCTCCACTTCCATAATGGTGTATTCTGTATATATGTCCTTCCATAAATGTGAATTTATGAAAGGTCAAGATATGTGCATATTCGAAGCATGCACATAATGATACCTAATTCATAAAATGTGCATTTACGAACAAAAAATATTTCATATGCATGTGTATGGAAGCACACATATATGAAAGAATATGTGACTACTTGAAGGTGGCTTCCTATTAATTAGTACATATTAGAAAAATTGTGACGATCTACTTTAAGGACATTAGGATTAAATTCATTGGCTATATTGTTGAAAAATAGAGGAAAATTTTATTTTTTTTCCTCCATATTGCCTCGATAATGTCGCCATTGAGATGTACTACTAAAATTGTCGCTCTTGCAGCGAAGTTCGGAGGACATCGCTCTTGCAATGACTAGAAATTTCGCCCTCTTGCTATTGGTGGAAATATTTGTCGTGACTTTGTGACGCTAGGATACTCAGGGTTTTCCCCCAATCTAACGATCACCTAGTTTGACTGGCAAAATTTGACTTGGTCAAATATCATAGGAATTGCGAATGCTATAAAATCTATAAATATGTTGCATTTTACTGATGTTGCGACAAGTTTTCATATAATAACAATAGTTCAAAAAGGGTATAATTCATCTTGTTATGAACAAAAACATGTATTGTTTTTAGTATATGTCCGTGGGGAAGAATGTCAGAAAACATTAGAGGTGGGAAAAAAAATTAAAGAGGGTGAGAATGATGACGGTAAATGTTATTTCCCTTAAAAAATTGTTGTAATTAGATGCACCGAAGAGTTTTAATAGCAACAACTAAAAACATTGTAGAAAATATAAGTACATGGATGGGGATCAAATGAATATCGTCCCATGGTAATTAGCTATATATATATATATATATATATATATATATATATATATATATATATATATATTCATTATATGTTTTAATATTTATTGTATTCCCTCAAACTTTTATATTGTTTTATACATGCACTAATTTTTCATGATTGTTTGTAATTATAAAGTTAGATTTTCCCCCTAACTTTATGCACAAAGCACCAAGTAGTAGCAGAAATGATGTTGTACAAGATGAAGAACTTGAAGCAGATAATGAAGATCAATTTAATGATCCCATGGAAGTATATTACAATAATAACATAGTTCAATATGATGGGACAAATCAAATGATCCAAGACTTATTCGGTCATCCAGATGAGGATCATGGGGACAATAATGATGGTATTTATGATGAACCTCTAGTTGAAAAAGGCAAATAAACGACTTTATAAAGGGTCAAGAGAAAATATTCTCTCGACTACATTGTTGTTGGTGAACTTAAAGGTTACGAATCATTTGTCGAACACTTGTATGACACATATCCTAAGGTATGTAATATGTTTCATCACATCTACATAAAGGTTGAATTTTCCCCATTTTTTTAGTATTAATTAATGTGTAAAATAAAAATGCAATATTTACAATTACTATTCTTTACATTAACTATTTATTTTTTATGTTTTAGATTGTTAGGTGAATTTTTGTTACCCTCGTCAAACATTTTACCTCGCACATATTGAGATTTACATGCCATTATGAAAGACATTGGAATAGAGTATCAAAGTATAGATGCATGTCTTGATGATCATATTATATATTATGGACAAAATGTGTCAAAAACAAAATGCCTGGTATGTGGTATCAGTAGATATCGAACCAGTCAAGTAACAAAAATGGTCCCTCGAAAGGTTCTCTGGCATATTCCCATAATTCCACTTTTGCAGTGACTGTTCAGGTGCCAAAGCATAGCACAGTTTATGGATTACCATGCACGAAAGAGAATTGAATATGGCGTTCTTCGAATGACTGCAAATGGTTATGCATTTAAGGAAATTGCTGCAAAATGGCCAGAATTTACAGATGAACCTCGTAATGTTAGGCTTTCATTGGCAACCAACAGTGTTAATTCATTTGGAGAGATTCGATCTGTTTATTCAATGTGGCCTATTTTTTTTATCAACAATAGCATTCCTCCTTGGATGTCAATAAAGAGGGAGAACATAATGTTGACAATGATTATTCCATGTATTTGTTTACATTGATTTTTCGAATGTAAATTTTTCATTTTTCTCTTTTTTGCATAAAATATTTTATTTATTTATTTACGTATACGTATATATACATACCATGGTAGTAATTTTGTGTAATTTCAAACAATTAGGTAAGTACCAAGTTAAATATATGAATATGTATATCGAGCCTCTTATCGATGAGCTACTAAAGTTATGGGAGGACATCACTATGTATGCCATTTGTAAACCAATTGGGCAGAAGAGATTTCAATGCTGTGGAATAATTTTATGGACAATTCATGATGCCCCAGGACTAACAAATTTTTGTGGTATGTAACGTTTCATATTGCACGCTTGAATAGTATATAATTAATGGAATATATCATGCATGTTGTTTAAATAATCATTTCATATATTAATAATTCACATTAATCCATTTGTTGCAAGTCTTCAAACAAAGGGTAAATTTGCATGTCAAGTTTGTGGTCCTAAGATGAAATCTCGTCGGTCAAAAATTTTAGGAAATTAGGTGTTTTATGAGTATAGACACTTCCTCTCTAAGAACCATAAGTATTGTACTACTGAAAAAGATATTTTCAATGGGAAACAAGATACTGGACTAAAACAAAAAAGAATGACACCTCGCCTATGGAAGTTGGCATATGACATAATTAATCCACGAGGTACCCATTTTGTTTATGTATTGTAAATGGAATCATGTTTTGAAATTTTATTTTAATTATTCATTTTATTTTACCACATTAGATAAATAGTGTTCTGATTTTTTTTATGCTTCATCAATGTCATCGTCGTGAAGGTAGTAATAATGGGATTCCACGAGGAATGAAATGTTATGCCACTCAATTCATGAGGTTTTCTTACTATGAGGAACTAAAAATAGTTCATTTATTTGATACAATGCATATCAGGAAGAATGTGACAGAAACATTATGGCGAATCATAGATGGCAGGATGGATAAAGAAAAAATTATCAAAATTTGTAATGACATTCAGGAAGGAAATCATGCAATGCAAAGTGTGATCTGATCAAATAACGATGGAAAAAAAATAAACTTCCATGGTTATTAACATAGCAACAAAGCAATGGTGTAAAAGAGGTCATTCAAAAAATTAAATTTCCCACAAGTTTTTGTTCAAACATAAAGAATATCTTAATGAAGAAAGGTGAATTTGGTGGGGTAAAAACGCATGATTTGCATACTTTCATTAAGGTAATTAATCATTTTAACATTCACATTTATATATTGGTTGTATACATTTTTTGAGATTTTTATTTTTTTGTCTAGTTTTGAACAAGTAACGATTCATTTTTATTGTTACAGTATTTTCTACCTCTATCTCTCTCAAACGACTTTGACAACAACATCAAACAAGTTATATATGATCTTGGAAAATACATGAGGTAAGTAGCTGCAATATATATGCAAAAAAAAAAAAACATTTTTTTGTTGTACTTAATGACATGTGTTTTACTTGTAATGTAATATGTATTATGTTTTTTTGAAACATGTTAGTTTCTTGTGTCATGATCTGTAGATGGTTGTCATTGAAATAAATCCATGAAGATGATATAAAGTATTGGAAGAGAGAAAATCCTCGACTAATGTGTGATATGCAGAAGTATCTACCTCCAACATTTTTCAATGCACAAGAACACTACCTCATACACCAAGTTGAGGAGATTGAAATGTGTGGACATGTACACACAAGGTCAATG
>SNQJ01S0025143.1:35871-64057 GCA_010110895.2 Picea sitchensis
ATGTGTGGACATGTACACACAAGGTCAATGTGGATGGTGGAGAGGCACTTGAAATCATTGAAGGCTTTGATTATACAAAGAGCACGTCCTGAGGGTTCTATGGTGGAGGGATATATGGTATATGAATCCATGGTGTATATTAGTCAATATATTTCTAAATTAGCAGTGCAAGCTATGCATGCAATGGATTGCATTTGGGATGTGAACTCCATCAAAAAAATTGAAAGGGGGTAGTTGTTGGGGAAAGGTACAATGAAGAAAATGAGAGGTAATTAAATTGTGGATATTTTTAATAAATATAATTTTTTCATTTTTTGTGTATATGATCATACTCATTTAATATTTATTCTTTCATCATGTATTCATATTTACCATGGTTATAATTAATATTTAATATTGGTGAATTGTGATTTTTTGATCGGTCAATTGATCAAGATTGGGATGCACTACATTTATACATTACAAACAATCTTGACTAGATGAAGGTATGGATTGATAGATGTAAATAACGTCATGGTGGTAGGTTATCATGGAAAGAACTGCATGAATTGGTTAGAGAAGCTCGTTGTAATGGAGATTCCAATGTTACGCAGAGGGAAATATATTTAGCATATTGTTTGAAAGATAGAAAGGCAAGAAAATTCACCCATTTTATTCAGTTATTTTATATTATATTAATCTGATTGTAGGTGTGTTTTTTTCATATTATTCTTTCCAAGTTATATAAATTTGTTTATTATTAATTGACAATGCATATTTAACATGTCTGGCATATTACAGTTGAAACACCACAAGGATATGTGGTGCAATGGTCGTAAATTTCACATCAAACATTTGGATGAAACCAGAAAAAATTATGATAGTGGGATAATTGCAGTATTCCAAGTCACTAATGTTTCCTCTAGGAGTGACAGACGTCCTAGAGAATATGAAAATATATACTATGGGCTTTTGAATGATATAATTGAGTGTGACTTTAATTCCTTCAAATTAGTTGTGTTCGATGTCAAATGGTATAGGTTATGAATGCATGAACATGATGAGGAAAGAACCATTATACAACATTCCAAAATATTTCCGATGATTAAAACAAAAAAATTTGAAAAAACAAATGACCACTATGTTTTTCCAAGTCAATGTGAACAAGTCTTTTACTCAAAGGTTCTAGGTAAGAGGGATTGGTCATTTGTTGTTAGATATGATCCAAGAGGAAGGCAAATAAATTATATTATAGATGAAGACAATGATATTGAAGAAGAATATGATGTAGAGCTAGAGCAAGAAGAATATGGGTTGACAGATGAAGAAGACGAAGAAGATGAACCAGGCATAGGAAACAATGCGTCAGTTCTTGATAATGATATCGATGAAGATATGCTCGAAAATGACATTGATGATGATGATGATGATGATATCATCAATCCTTTCAACATTTTTTATGAACCGGATGTTGATACAAATGTCAAGTTGGATGATCAAGAAGAAGATACAAAATACGGATGATATAAATGTTGCGTTGGTAGATGAGGTACGTAACTAGATATTTTAATTTGTATGAATTATTCTCTTTAAATAATTTGTTATGTGGGTTAATTACATGTTTTTAAGTTTTGTTTCATTTTTGTTTTGGTAGTTTCTATGCATGATTACTATGTTGCTTTTGTTAATTTTCTATTTTATAGATTGGGTATTGGGGAATTGAGAGCGATGTGAGGGGGAGGAGGGGCCATATGAGCTTCCAAGAGAGAAAATTGTTCTAAAAACCAAGAGAAGTTAATTCATTCATATTTATACTCAAATATCACTCATGTGGATGCCCATCCTTGCCCAAGTCGTCTTAAAAAAGTTAAGTCGAAGCCAAAATTTCTCCTCATCTAGCATCTAACTCATTTTCTTTCCTAGTGATCCCTTGTGTGGCCATTTTCGTTCCTTTCATGTGGGTGGGCACACCTCTTTCCAAATCACCTTGTGTTATGTTTGGGCGCTCTTCCTCCTTTTTGTAACGATTCCTCTTGTAGGTGCCCCTCTCGCCAACTCGTCTTTCCTTTCCTTTGGGCACCCTGCCTTGTTTTCGTTACGATTCCTCATGTGGGGGCCCCTCTTGAAAACTCACCTTGTGTTGCATTTGGGTGCACAGCCTTGTCCAGGACATCTTGAAAAATTTAAGTCAAAGCCAAAATTGCTCCTTATCTGGCATCTGACTCATCTTCTTGCCTAGTGCTCCCTTGTGTGGCCCTTTTTGTGCCTTTCATACGGGTGGGTGCACCTCTTTCCAACTCGCCTTCCATTGCATTTGGGTGCTCTGCCTCATTTTTGTTACGTTTCCTCTTATGGGCGCGCCTCTTTCCAACTCGCCCTGCATTGCATTTGGGCACCCTGCCTTGTTTTCGTTACGATTCCTCATGTGGGCACCCCTCTTGCAAACTCACCTTGTGTTCTGTTTGGACGCCCAACCTTGCCTAGGCCGTCTTGAAAATGTTAAGTCAAAGAAAAAATTGCTCCTTATTAGGTATTTGGCTCGTCTTATTTCCTAGTGTTGCCTTATGTGGCCATTTTTTTGTCTTTCATGTGGGTGGGTGCACCTCTTTCCAAATCACATTGTGTTGCGATTGGGCGCTCTGCCTCATTTTTGTTACGATTCCTCTTGTGTGGCATGCTCCTCTTTCCAACTCACCTTTCCTTGCCTTTGGGCACTCTTCCTTGTTTTCGTTACGATTCCCCATGTGGCCGCCCCTCTTTCCAACTCGCCTTGTGTTTCGTTTGGCCACCCTACCTCGTTTTCATTACAATTCCTCATGTAGGCTTACATAGAATTCACCTATAATGTGAAACACAAAATTTCCACAGAGAAAAAATATGTATATATATAAATTTAATAAAACAAACAAAACAAAATTCTTAAAACCTTTAACCTTAAAACCACCAACTCTTAGCACTCTTAAGATGTCTATAGACTCATGCCCCTTAACACTTATAACCACTATCCCCTATAAATCCTAACCCATATAACCTCTAGAACTTCTAATCATTAAAAGCTAATTTTTATATCTTCATAACCCTTGATTCTTATAACATTTATCACATGAAACCCTTATCCCTTATAACCTATAATTTAGTCTAAAGCACTATAATTTGTATCCCATATGGCTCATATCATCACTAACTAGTATAATCACTAATTAAATCTTACAACCTCAAACCCCTATAATTGTACAAATCCTAACACCTAAAAAGCTAATATACATTTATCCCTATTATCCCTAACATCCCCAACCCCTATAACCCTAAATAGTTAACCTATGCCCCATATAACACTTAACATCTAACTTCTACAACCCACAAAACTAACATAAACTCCAACCCCTAATAATTATCCCTTATAACTCTTATAACCCCTAACATATAATAGGTATAATTCCTAACGCCTAACTCCTACCCAACCCATAACATGTATAGCTTGTAACCCTCATAAACTCTAGATTATAACTCTCAAACCCTTATAATTGTATAACTCCTAACACTTATAATGATGCTTGAATTTAATCCCTAACCACTAATGTTTGTAACCCTTGAACCCTATAACATTAAACCGTTATAATACCTAACACCTAACCCCTAACCCTTGTAAAAACTATAACCTCGAATCCTTAAAATTGTTAAAAACTATAACCTTTAAACCACTACCTCTTATGTATAACATATATAACATAATGTTATAACATATATCACATGTATGTTATAACATATATGTAAAAAACATGTGATATGTGTTATAACATAACTATACACAACAAAACCAAAGCGATCATTGTGCGGTCTCATTCACACTCTACTATTCATTTTAATGATACATGTACCTACGCACAAGACCGTCGAGATCAGGAAATTTTGAGATCTGAGGGGAGGGAAATAGTTTCACCTATGTGAGACTGTCGAGATCAAGCAATTTTGAGATCAAGGGGAGGGAAATAGTTGCACCTGCACATGAGACCGTCAAGGGACATCTATGAAATTGATCAGGTGACATCGAGACTGAGGGAGAGGGAAAGGATTTGTGAAATTGATTAGGCGATGCTGAGACTAAGGGAGAGGGCAAGGATGGTGAGTACCTTTGCACACTCGAATTCAAATTGAGCATAAACTTGAATTATCCTTTATCCTATGTTTGTTTTTGTGTGAAGTGATTTTTTCCTATCAATCTGAACATCCATCTTGAGGCCAATTTGAACATTTGTAACCCTAGGGACTGGAAAACATGCACAATTCTTCTCAGAAAATTCAAATCTCTTTAACCGGAGAAAACCCTTTTGAAAACCCCTTTGAAAATCTATATAAACCCCTTTGAAACTTCTCTCAACATCCATGGGTTCACCAAACCAAGTCATCTTGGCCCTAAATCAATCCTACACCTGCACACCTGCATCAACTCTCACACTTCATTTGCATCCCTATTTTCACCTAGTTCTCTTGCGCGTATTCTCTTAGTACCTAGGTGTGGACCTTGGGAATACCCTTCTGCAAATTTTATAGTAAAACATAGGCATTCACTATTTCCCTTCTTGTTCCTCCACTAGTTCTTGTTGTGTCACAACCAAAACCAAGCACTGCACCCACCACATTGACACCAAAACGCTAGCGAGCACCTATGACACAATGAAATAGTACCAGACCTATCCTTGGAAAACACAATGAAATATTACCAGACCTATCCTTGGAAAACAATATTATAAATATAGAAGTTCTTATATATATATATATATATATATATATATATATATATATATATATATATATATATATATATATATATTGAATAAACAAATCAAGGATGAATGCCTCATCCAGTTCAATCTAATTCTAATTCATCTAACTTTGATGTGCACTTACTAGTTTTTTTTAAAAGATGTGATCTTTGATATTTTCCTTAAAATAATGTATTTTATTACCCACCAAACATGTAAGTGAATTTCTACTCATTAGGAGAAATATGTCTCCACTTGGTGTACTACATACCACATTCTTGACCTTTCCTATATTAAAGACTACATAAGAGACCCCTCCATGAAATATTTGGATGAATTAATAGGGCATTGTGACCTATTCAACCCCAAGCAAAAGTGAAGGAAATATGCATGGAATAACCAAAGACTATGCTTTGGGAACATTTCAAAGAAGATAGAAAACTTTGGTATTCAAATTTATTTCCTCTTGGACATACATCATCTCATCCACATCCTCACAAACCAATTTCCATTTATATACAAGTAGAGAGGTTTACATGTTGATTCCTTTCAAGTTTAAACATTTCTGGATGTAGAATTAGTGAGCTTAGGAGATCATTCAACAAGTATGAAAAACTTCAATTCATTTATTTTATTCACTGTCTTCACCAATTGTAACTATAGTCGGATACAAGAAAGAAAAGACACTTCTCATCATAGTGATACATGGAAATAAAACCATCACAAAATGTAATAAATGAATGGATGTACTTAAAGAGAAGATGCCAACAAAAAAATGTCTTTGGTAATCCATCAGAAAGCATTGTAACTGTGACCACATCTCCCAACATGATTCCCAACAATGAAATATGAAAGACATTTATTCACACCCATGAACACATTTATTCACACCATGTTGGTTCATTCTCGATACCTTGGTACCAATCATAATCATTAGTGGGTAAGCTCACATTTGGCAGATATTTCCAATATTTATTTATAACCTAATGGTTTAGTTTTAAATTCAATAATGTCCCTGTCCCTTAGATAAGGCATTTTCTTGGTGCATCTTATTGAAAAGGAAACTAGGTTTCTTATTGGACATATATATTCTAAGTCCTTAGGTGGATTTTATTTATCTTTCTAGCTTTCAACATTATCTAGTAGTTTATTCCATGCTCCCACATTGTATTGACATTGATGTACACTTAGTCCCATTGACCTACTCTTGGTCATTTGTTGGACATCAAAAAAATTATCTTATCTTATCTAGCTACCTATAAGTAATTGTTAAATAACCTAATCTTTACCTTTTCAATTTCAAAAAGTTGTTTTGGATTGAATCACCATCTTCCATATTCATTAGGAATCCACTAAAGTAGGTTGGTCGAATAAAGGAGAAAAGAGAATTTTATGCTTTGTCAATGAAAGTACTTCCAAAAGACACCAAAATCACAATAAGTCAATGAAACATGTTACAATAATCATTTCAAATAAATATGGTCTAGTCAGAGGTACAAAGTCAAGTTTTGTTTTGCATGTCAATTCTAGATTAATTAGCGGTGTTTTTTTTTCTTTAGTTGGCCTTAGGATTGAATATGTGTCTAATGTTATCAGTTCCTGGGTATTCCAACTAGCTTCGTGTCTTATTACTACCACCATTTGTTGGCATGTGTCATTTGACTCCAAACATGCCCTATAATGCCCAAATATTATACCAATAGTAATAGTAGAGCATAATACAATTGTGAAAGAGTAACAATATGGTAATCATTATGAGCTTAATGTGATACCAACAGGATACTAGTAATGAACTAGTGTTACATATCGATTAACTAATTGTTTCTGCCATTAATGGTGTTATAGGACGTAAAAAAAAAGCATTTGTCACATCTATCTTCAATGAGGAGGGAAGTCTTTCGTAGAATAGAGTGAGACATCCATTAGTTCTAATAGGTGAAGATCAACTAGATATGAGAAGATCAGAAGAAAATTCAATAGATGTATTGGAATTTTTTCATGTAAAGGAGAATCATGCTTTGGTGATCATAGAGAGAGCATAGACAACATTGAGGTTTTCTTGAGGTACAAACATATAGTGAAACGATGGGTACCAAAGGATATTCCTGAAATAAACACTGATTTTGTGTAAACGAAAGGATATATCAAATTTCCATCGCTATTACATGGTTTGGGGATATTATCTATGGATGGCATAAAGGTATGTTACTACATATTAACTGAATTGGCTTTGATTACTCGTTGGTGTCCAGGCATGAACGATTTATTCACCCTTTTCCTACATTAGTTTATCAATCCGGGTGCGTATTATTTCAAGGCAACGCACAAGGTATATGTGTGGGAGTACACCTGTTCTGGGCCAAGGGTTCTTTACCATTAAGATTCAAAACATTACCGCTAACCTGATTTCAATCCATAAACTTCCTAAAGGTACCATAAGAATCCACACTCAAACGCCATGCTACAACCAAGGAAATAACATCAAACAACAAGCATAACCGATAAATAACATATCGTAACAAAGAAGCATAAACCCGATAAATAAATACATTGTAACGCCAGGCATAAAACCGATAAACAACACAATGTGGAAGATCTAACACCCATCGTAAGAGCAGCCCAACTCTCCGATCGTATCGCATACCGTCATCAAGATAAACACAACAAAAAATAGGTAGTGTTTTATAAATCTAAAAAAGGTTATTACAATCTCAATGGGACATCCCCAGTTACAGGAAAAAACTATCTTTTATACATCAAAATGGAGAACAACCTCTTTCCCAAAAACATGGTAACCGTATCCCCAAAACATCATCTAGTTGAACAACACTAAAATTGCATGGATGGACAACAATGCCCAAGATGGTTCGTAGACTGCAACTCCATCTCAAGGTGGCCTCTTTATGTAGCTTTTGGTTGTTGCTGTGGAAGAGCTGATTCACGGCGTAGATGAAGCCCAGGTCCCGCTTCAAAAGTTACAAAACATTCGTTTTAGTAAGTTATGTAATAGGCGTAACTCCGCCCCACTTTTACTTCATTAATAAATATTCCAATAGACAAGGTAGGGGTATTTACCTCATGGTTTTAGCATAGTAAACATAGGTAATAAGTGTAAAAAGGTCAAAAGGTAATGGAAATGTAGTAGAAAGATAACCCGATTTGGTGCCCAACATCTCCCCTCAACTAGCCTTTTGCATGCCCTCATGCAGTTCGCCGCTTCCACAAGTCTGGATTTCACTGACTGTTGGATTCCTAAAAATGGGCGAGATCACATTCTCCGACCATCTCTGTCCCTGGAACCTTAAAACTGTTTGAAAGGAGGACTTATTTCCACCAATCTTCTGAGACAATATACATTGGAGTGTAATCTTCTACTGGAAACCAAATAGTGGGAAACTAAAACCAAAGTCCCATCCATCAGATCCCGCATAGTCGGACACATGCCACATATCTGGACACTCTAGGGAGCACATGTGAAAAATTTGTGCCCCAAAAGGTTCCTCGTCTTGACAACTATAGGTTGCTCTATCAACCACCTTTTCCTCGACAAAGAATCAAGGGCTTTAAGAAATGTGACTATTTGTTTAATGCAAAGATCATGCACCAATTTTGTGTCCTCATCATTCTATCTCTATTCGCCTCAATTCCCAAAAGGTGTTGTGTTTATTGAACATGGTGACTGCCCTTTTGGGTTCTCCTCTTACCATAAACGAGTTTGTAACTTGATTAGATTCAAATGTGTTAAAGCCTTCTGCCAGTTGATCTGCTTGAAAGTGTAAGAGGTGAGGGGCTTCCAAATGGATGTCTCCCCACATACTGGACTGGATTGAAGTCTCTGTCCAGGCGCAGTAGATACCCATGCATGTAAAATTCACACATCAAATGTTGATTTGGCACATCATGGTGCCTCATTATTCGGAGGAAATGTACACCATTTTCTATCTCATAACTAACTTCTACTTTTATGCTCTCCATGCGTAATAGAAGAAAACGCTCATGTAAGAATAAAAGAATAACTAGAAGTGGGGTGACATGACATCACCCTTGCGCCAAACTAAACATTTGCTCTTTATCCGTTTTCAGCTCTACCACTTTCTGTTTCTTTTCCATCTGCTCCATATTGAGTTGTTGCTTCACATGCCTTAATCTCATGATGTCTATATGCTCCACATATTCAAAAATAGTTATGGAGGCTCGTTCATGAGTTCTTCTGACCTTGTTTTGATACTGATCCGTAGTAGATTTCCAAGTTTGCACTTCAACCATCAAGGCATGCTCACTCTGCCTTCAAACAATCGCTCGATCGGGTCTGTTTGAGTAGTAGCATAGGTTATGGTTGCCTGGTCCATCTGAGTTTCTCTTTCTACTCCTATGGTCTTGGACTTTCTACCTTTCTGCTTATACTTCTTCATTCACTCCTGCATTTTGTGTACCCGTTTCCTTAGTTTCCTAACCTCCATCTTAAGACGCATTGTCTCTATCAATTGTAGCTGATGTTTTGTTTGATTGGGAGTCTTACGACCTTCTCACCTATCTCTTCCATTGGCTCATTCATCAGGACCGCTTCGCTTTGGTCCCTCCTTCTTCACCTACACTATTTCCTCTTGTTGTGCATTCACCGCGACCGGTGGTGCCCTTGCGAGATGCTCTCTTGCTAATGTATCTGTTTGAGTATCATACACCCCACACAGTTGTGGATTTTGTGATAGAATTGGAGGAATGGCTAGATCTTCTTCTGTACGTCGAAGGGAACGAGTTCACCTTGCTCCTCTTGGAATAAAGGAGAAAAGGAGAACTGGCAGGGATCTTTCAATGTTCAATCCCGAGGTTGACGTTGGTTCTTATGGTTTGGAGCCAACCTCATGCCCTAGTTCTCCCAACACTTATTCCATGGGTTCTATGGTCGGGATGGTCACAACCTCTTCTTCATCCGGGTTATCCTCCTCCATTGACTCCATGGTGACAGGAGGTCCTTGTGGAATACCCTTGGTCGAAATATCGATCAATTCACCTGCTCTTGTCTTTTGTGACCCTGCTTCTGTGGTTGCCATGCTATCAAATTGTTCTGCTAATTCCACAAGCGAGACTAGTTCTTGTGGGGCATCCTTGGCCATGGTACTAGTGGGCCTTTCTGTGTCAACTTCCACATCTTCCATTAGTTCCATGTTTTCAGCTTGCTCTTGGGGAGCAGCCTCTTCTTCAAACACTTCATCTTCCATATCCATCTCTCTCAGTTCCTCCTGGTCAACATAGTCATCTTCTCCTACATTTTCCTCCTTCGTGGCTTCTGGTTCATCTTCCTTAGTAGCCACAGCGGCTGCTACTTCTTCCTCTGTGGAATCCCAAAACAGTTACCACGGGATCGGTATTTGTCTGATGGAATTCATTAATAACAGCTGAACCAGCCCATGGTGGGTGATGACCGCCAATACCTGTCGCTACTCCTAAGCTGAATGTGCCATTAGGTGAAGGCTTCTCAATAATAAATACGGCACATTTAGTGAGAAAGCCTCTGCTTAGGGAAATCGCAGGTGAGTTAGTATTCAGAGATGTTATTTGAATATGGTGGAGTATCTTCCTTCACAAGTCATATATCTCATGATCAACTCTTCTACTTCTTCCCATGGATGCGGCAACGAGTTTCGGTCATATCCTCAACCCTTCTGCACAATGCTTTCTCCCTCCTGTAAAAATGCTTCGGGAAACTCCGAGAGGACATACCTTCTTGAAAACCATCATTGTCTATTTTGAGGTTCCACACCGCTGCATGGCTTCCTCTCACACAGAATTTCAATTCCATCAACCTCGGTGAGCTTCCTTCTCTGCTGAGTGTGAATTCTGTCGCAATTTCTTTGTTTGACCCTTTCAACCTATCAAAGTAAAAATTCTAGCCCGCGTTCTCAAAGACCTACCACACCTCCTAATTGTTTCGAACTCTCATTGTATCTTTAGGTTCATGCCACACAGATTGTCCACCCATTGCTACAGAGGCGGAGTCAACATGATGAATGTAGTTAGTCGGTAGGGGAAAATGACAGGGCTCCAAACCGTTGGCAACTGAAATAACGTCATATCACTTTTGGGGACGATGGGTGAAACAACGCTGGTATGTTTGGAAATGATGACATATTGTGGTGGAAAATGTAAATTTAATGCGATAAGTTGGGAGGTGATCGGATATGACTCGCATAATGAAAGCACGCATTTCCGACATATCGCTATGATTAATTTGTGCATTGAAATCATTGGATTTGGTTTGATGAGGATCGTGTCATAAATGTTTTTCTCCGTAGGTCATTATTTGTTATGATGGTTCCCCTAACTTAATTATTGCCTCCACTGCACATTTTATGTATTTTTGGAATATTTTAATTAAATCCATAAAATTCAGCAGAGACGTACCTGGGGACCTACCTTGTGGTGGAGTAGCAACAAAAGGTATGACGGAGTAACAACAACAGGGCGTAACAACAACAAGGAGTAACAACAACAACGAGTAACAACAACAGTGAGTAGCAGCAACAACATAATAACGGCGATGACGGAAAGAAGCTGGGCATTGCAGTAGTAATTCATTTACGCTAGAAGGCAGCTATGAGTAACGGCGACGAGGCAGCGTTAGCTATGGAGTAACAGACCATCGAGTAACGAAGGCTTGGGTGGAGTAACAACATCATGGAGTAACGTATAATCGTGGAGTAACAAATACTATGAGTAATCCAAGACTTCTCGCGGTGGAAGTAATCAAAGGCACACCAGTTGGAGGACAACAATACGAGAAGTAAAGATCGGTGAGTAACACCGTAGTGTTACATTTTTCCTGGTCATATTCGTTTGTTATTCCTACAAAAATACAAACAAGTAAGAAATAACAATTTTTTTATATGTTTATATATATATATATATATATATATATATATATATATATATATATATATATATATATATATATATATATCGATAAAGGCAGAGTGAGAGTGTCCTTCATTCCAACAATCATTAAATCAGATGAGTCGGAGAGGTGTTTGACAAAGGCATTTCTAGAGGCTGGACGGTGGTATAGTTTTAGACGGTGTCTGTTTACTAAGAACGAGGTATGATTCTCATCTATTGTAATTAATCTAACCGTTCCATTGTCGAACACTACGTCCACTTGGTATGGCCCCATCCAGCAAGTGCAAAGCTTGCCTTTGAAATCCTTAAATCATGAATCGTAAAGTAATGCCCAATCTCCCACATGAAACACCTTACTTTTGATAAATTTATCATGCACTTCATTCTCTGTCGTTGAACAGCAGTGGTCTTTTGGACAGCTACTAATCAAATCTCGTCCAACTCATTCAGTTGTTCCAATCGGTGTTTATGTGCTTCTGATGGGTCTAGGCCTACTTCTAGAGTTGTCCTGAGTGTATTGATCTCAAATTCCACTCGAAACAAGGGGACTTTCCCATAGACTAATTCAAATGGTGAAAACCCAGTTGTGTTTCACCATATTGTTATGTATGCCCATAAAGCTTCTTGAAGTTTCTGTGCCCAGTCCCGGTGATGACTTGCTACTGTATTTGTCAAGATATTTTCCAATACCTTGTTTGTGCTTTCTACTTTCCCGTTCGCCTGGGGGTGATAGGGGGTTGTCACTCTATGTTTGACTCCATATTTCTGCATCAACTTTCCTATCATGTGAGATGTGAACTGTGATCCTCCATCTGACACAATTTCCCTTGGAGTACCGTATCGGGCAAAAATTTCTTCAAAAAGAAAGTCTTCCACTACTTGTTCTGTTGCTCTTGTGACTGCTCTGGCTTCCACCCATTTAGTTACATAATCAGTACAGACCAGGATGTAATCTTTCTGATGAGAAGGTGGGTTGAAGGGTCCAACAAAATCAATGGCCCATTTCTCAAATGGTTCAAGGACTATCTGGGGCTGTAGAGGCATTTCATCTACTTTCCTAGGTTGTCCCATCTGTTGGCAGCTATCACACCTTCGGACATAGTCTCGGGAATAATGAAAGATGGAGGGCCAATAATATCCCATTTGCAGCACTTTGTGACCTGTTATTTTATCTGCAAAATGCCCTCCGCAGGGTCCATCATGTGCAGCCTTCAGTATCTCATAGATATTATCTTCTGCCACACAACGTCGAATCTGTTGGTCATCCCCTGTATGAAAGAGATATCCTGCCATCCATGAATATCGAGTACTCTGGTGAATAATATTCCTTTTCTCTTTATATGACAAATGATGAGGCACCTTCCCTGAAGCAAGATAATTAGCAATGTCTGCATACCATGGAGTGTTAGAAGATACTGCAAAAAGATGTTCATCTGGGAAATTATCTTCAATTGGTGTATCCTTACCCTCATGTTCTATCCTAGATAAGAAATCTGCAACCACATTATCCCTCCCTTGTTTATCTACTATCATGATATCAAATTCCTGTAGTAGCAAGATCCATCTTGTGATACGACCAGGGATAATAGGTTTATTCATTAAATACCTGATAGATGCATGATTAGTATGCACAAAGGTAGGATACTCGGTAATGTAGTGCCGGAATTTATTGATGGCGTAAATGACAACAAGGAACTCTTTCTCAGTGATTGTGTAGTTTAATTCAGCAGGAGGCAAATTCTTACTAACATAGTAAACTACGTATGGTATTTTGTCCTCTTGTTGTCCTAATACTGCACCAACCGTTGTTTGGGAAGCATCCGTATGAATATGGAAAGGTAATGCCCAGTCTAGCCCTCTAAGGATTGGAGCACTACAGACCAATTCTTTAATTCTCATAAAGGCTGCATCACAGTCCTTTGTCCACACAAAATCTGAATCTTTTGTTAGCAATTGAAAAAGTGGATGTGCTACTTTAGCAAAATTTTCTATAAAACGCCTGTAATAACCAGCACAACCAATAAAACCACGTACCTGCATGGGTGTTTTGGGTGTTGGGAAATGCTGAATTACCTTTGTCTTTGTTGGGTCCATCCGGATTCCTTCAGCTGAGAGAAAATGTCCCAAAACAATTCCTTCTTCCATCATCATATGACATTTTTCCGTACTCAACGAGACACGCACTTGTATACACCTTTCGAGAACTTTTTCTAAATTTTTCAGCCCTTCAAGAAATGAATCCCCATATGGAGTAAATTCATCCATGTATATTTCAACACTTTCATCTATCAAATCAGAGAAGATTCCCAAAATTTCCCTTTGGAACGTTGTAGGAGAATTACACAGGCCAAAAGGAAGGACCCGGTATGCGAATGTTCCCCAGGGGCATGTGAAAGTGGTTTTATCCTGATCTTCAGGAGCTATATGGATCTGGTTATACCCACTAAACCCATCTAGAAAAGAAAAAAACTTTTTTCCAGCCAATGTGTCCAGAACTTGATCAATAAATGGCAAAGGAAAATGATCTTTCTGCATTGCCTTATTTAATTCTAAATAATCCACGCATATTCGCCATTTACCATTTTTATTAGGGACCATTACTAATGGGGAGACCCATTGGCTATCTAAGATGGGGTAAATAAAACCTACGTATAATAATTTTTGAAGTTCTTCTTTCACAACATTTTTCAATGCGAGGTTCATCCTTCTCTAAGGTTGTCTCATAGGACGACAATCCTCCTTAATGTATATATGATGGGTGCATGAATTAGCAGGGATCCCTTTCATATCTGTATAATCCCAGACAAAGGCCTCTTTTTGTTTCCGAAGGACATCCACGAGTTGCTTCTTCTGGGATTCTGACAGGGTTGGATTAATATTCAGGGTTTTCCCTAGTTCTAGTTCTACTGGGACACTTTCACTGGGTGCATCAACAGGTAGTTGCTCTAATCCTTCTGTTGTCTCAATTGTTTCCTGAGTCTCACAACTTAGGATAGATTCTAGGAATTGTTGATTTGTTTCAGAAATGGAGTAAGGATCATCCATAAAAGAGGTGATTACATCATCTTCCGATTCTATTTTCAACTGAAGGGCTTGTCCAATAGTGAGAACTGACCTCAATTCCTCATTTTTTGTTTCGAACTCTTTCCTAGGTAAAATTTTCTTGCTTCCTGCTGGTTTTATGGATGGGTTTGGTTCTGTAGGTGGGTATAACACTAAGTTCTTAATGTTGTGCCCATTGGAAATAACCATGTGCCCTGATCGACACCCAATGTAAGCATCTGCAGTAACCAGCCATGGTATACCCAAGATCAAAGGATGGCCGCCCACCGAAAATTGCGTCTGTAAGACCAGGAAATCTATGGGATAGTGCCATGAATCTACTGAAATTGTTACATCTTCCAACTTTCCTACAAGTTTGACTATGGATCGGTCTGCCAATTCTAATACTGTAGGTGTATGTTTCAAGTTACAAAGACCTAATGCATGCATGGTTTCAGTGGTGATAACGTTGATGGCAACACCCAAGTCTACCAGCACATTCAGAATATGTACCCCATTAATTTATATTGTCAAAATTGGGTTCCTCGGATCTCCATACTTTTCAGGAATTGACTTTCCCATCATGAAATCTGATAATTTTCCCATAACATGAATGGTAAGGGGGTATTTGGATTTCTTTGCAGATTTCTTTGAACAGTATTCCCTAAGAGTCTTTGCATATATTGGAACATCCTTCATAGCTTGTAACAAGGGAATTTTAACAAATAAATTCTGCAGTTATCCTAATAAATCAAATTCAGCTTGAGGGCTTGATTTACTCAAAGTTAGTCTCTCTGGGTAAGGTGGTTCAGATTGATGTTGTTTTACAGGAGATGCCTAGTTTCTATCAGTTTGTTTTGGCTCTTTACTAATTGGTTATGATTCCTTACCTTCACTGTCGAGTCGTTCAATGGTAACTGGAGGAGGTTGAGCATCAACTGTCCGCCTTGATCGTAGATTCATTTCATACAACTCTGCAGTGGAAATGCTATATGAAGGTAGGTTAAGAATGTCAGTTTGATGAACTCCCCTGCTATTAGGATTTGGATCAGGTTGGATTGGTAGTTGAGGACGGGCAGGTTGGTTACCCGGAGGCACATTAGAGGGAAGTTGGAGTTTCTATTGTGGCATCGATTGAGGAAACTGCCTAGGAGGGGATCCTTTCCAAGTTGGAGCCCTTGGGGAGCTTGAACTGGCTTGAGGGTTCCATTGCTGCCACGGTGGTAACTGGTATTGTGGCCACATGGAATGATAGGGCATGGACTGAGGATTCATATTAGAATTATTGAAATACTGAGATGGATTGAGTACATACCTTGATTTCCCATTAGTGGTCGAGGTTGCCATGGCTTTCTAGACCCCATGAGGTGTAGTTGCTCCATGTCTTTCCCCATTTCTTGAAATACTGCTTTCATGCCTGGCAGGGAGGGGCATGAGATTGTTGCATGATTTAGCTCGCAGATTGCACATTCCTCTATGGAGTTTAGTGGATATTCCCTCTCTCGATGCTTCTTTCTACACGTCGGGCAGAATATTGCCATAGTCCTGTCCAATTCCAGCTGCTTCTACTTTACTTGTAGCGTATCCATCTGTGCTGACAAGGTGCTGAGGATATCCGTCCTCAGATTGTCTAGCAGGTTTTCGATTTTTGGTTTCGTAACACCTCCGCCAAACCCTTTTACTGAGCGAATTCCTTGTCTATTTCTTGCAAGTCCTCTTGAGCACTGAATGCATAATTCGCAGATACCTTCGAAGCTTTCCTTAGAGATGTCTCGTTTTCCCACAATGTTCAATAGTTCCATTGAGTCCTCACAGAAAGATCGGAGGAGGATAATTTTTAGAATTTCCTTATCCAGGTCAGAGTGACCCGACCTCTGTAAGGTGTACTTGAATCATTCCACACAATCTTCCAAAATCTCGTCTTCTTTTTGTGCGAACTTGAAAAGTTCTTCCTTAATGTTCCGGGATTTACAGTAATCCTGGTATTTTTCCAGAAAAGTTGTCTGCATATCATCCCATGTGGAAATAGTTCTTCCTCCAAGGCCCATGAACCATTGTAGAGCTATCCCTTTTAATGTAGAAGGAAAAAATTTTAACTTTTGGGCTTCCGTCGTGTAGTCATACCCTCGGCACACTATGTCGAATTCGAATAGAAATGTGTTAGGATCTTCTGAAACAAGCCCATGAAAGTTTGGTAAGGCTGCTAATGGAATAGGCTTAGTGGGTGCACCAACTCCCAGGTTTCCAATTGGAAACTAGATAGTGGAGGTTGTGAGAGACATAAATATCTTCCAATAACCGCTGGGTATTTCACCAGACTCTGTAGGATATGGCTAAGGCTTCCTTACCCCTTGGATCTGAGTTGCTTTAGCAGCACTTCCCAGGTCCCTTAGTGATGCAAATACTCCTTCGATCCCTTCTTCTACGTTATGATGACTTGATCCCTCGGCTACAACCTTCTCTCTCTGGATGGGGTGGTCTGACTCTATTGAGGTTATTCTTGCGACCTCTTCCTCCTATGTTGCCAGCATAAGATTTCCTTGGTCAAGTATGCCACTAAATATTTCTTCAACTGTTGGGGGAACCTGTTGTGTCGTATCACCCAAAAATGTTGTAGACAACACTGGTTGATCTACTGATTGTCTCTCAGACTTCACTCTTCATGCCCTTGGTCTCACGGCTGTGCGAGATGATGTTTTTGATTCATCCTTTTCTATAATCTACTCGATGTAGGTCTTTCTTCCCAAATTTGGTCCTCCCTTCTTTGGGGCTTTCCCTCTGCCCCCGTTATTCGGTTCTTTGTTCATACAAGTGTTGGTATGATGGAGGGTCTTGGCATGAACCTACAATGCTTTAGTCTTGAAGTAAGGTGTCAAAGGACCATTCCTTCCCCAAGACAAAATATCTTATGAAAAAGAAAGGAAGCTAAAAAAAAAACAAGAATCTAAGGTTCAGGGCCCGGAGCAGGGCATCAAAGGACTCTTCCCTCCCTTGGAAAAGAACAAAACACACCACAAAAATGACCTGATACTTTTCAAACCTGAAGCAGGGCATCAAAAGACTCCTCCCTCCCAGGGTAAAATTTAGGGTTTCAAAAAAAAAACACAAGCGTTTGAAAGAAATAAATATTAACTCGGGATCTGGAGCAGGGCGTCAAAAGACTCCTCCCTCCCCAGGACAAGAGATTGACAAAAATGAAAAATAAAAAATAAAAACAAGCGGAAAGATCACCTACGCTCAGGACCTGAAGCAGAGTGAGAAAACTCGTTCTCTCCCTAGGACGAGAGATTGACCCTCTAGTTGTTTTGGATCATTGTCTTGCACCTTGTTAGCCTCCCCGTCAACGGCGCCAAAATGTTGATGTCCAGATATGAACGATTTATTCACCCTTTTCCTACATTAATTTATCAATCCGGGTGCGTATCCTTTCAAGGCTACGCGCAAGGTATATGCAGGGGAAAGAGTACAATTCGTTCTGGCCAAGGGTTCACGATTAAGATTCAAAACATTACTATCAATTGGATTAACTACAACTTCTGAAAGGTACTCATAAGAATCACACGCTATAACAGCAAGCATAAACTAAGGAAATAACATTGTAACAGCAAGCATAAACTGATAAATAACACACTGTAACAACAATCATAAAATTGATAAATAACGCACTGTAATAGCAAGCATAAAACTGATAAACAACACACACAGGAAGACACAGCACCTGATCAGAAGAGTGGGCCCATCTCTCTAATCAGGGCTGTGTTGGCCACAACGAAGATGAAGACAGCAAAATAGGTAGTGTTTTATAAATCTGAAAAGGGTTATTACAATCTCAATGGGGACATCCCCAGTTACAGGAATAAACTGTCTTTTATACATCAAAAGGGAGAACAACCTATTTCCCAAAAACATGGTAATTGTACCCCCAAAAATATGCAATAGTTGGAACGGCACCAGTACCAGATGGACAAGATCAGCGAAATGCCCAAGATGGTTCAAGGATCTGCGACTCTAGCTGTGTGGCCTCTTTATGGCTTGGTTGCTACTCTGAAGAGAGGATCTACTGGGGGATGAAGCCCTAGTCTTGTTCTCCAGAAGTTGCGGTCAAACATTTGTTTTAGTGCTGCGAATAGGCAGAACTCCGCGACTTTTACTTCATTAATAAAATATTCCAATAGACAAGGTAGGGGTAATTACCTCACAGATTTAGCATAGTAAACATAGGTAAATAAGTGTAAAAAGGTCAAAAAGGTAATGGAAATGTAGCAGAAAGATAGCCCGATTTGGTGCCCAACAAGTACGTCGGACCCTGTTATATATACAAAGATTGGATATGAATAGTCCAATATACAAAAAGTATGCGAAGATATGGCTTGGATGCAAATTATATAAAGCTAAAAGAAAATGATCAAAATAAAGGAGCAAATATCTATATTGATGGAAGGACAAAAGCAACGGGGAATATTGCAGGGATAAATAGTACACGACCTGCAACCACAAATAAGCGACTCAATTGCATGTTTGAGGGGCATGAACGAAACCGTGTATTTGTATGTGCAATAAAATCAATAGTTGCAGGGGAAGAGTTATTGATTGATTACGATTTGAATCGAATAGATACAGATGCTTATATTATGGGGACAATATGTATACTAATTTACCCAACCTATAAGCAATGACTTATATTTTATGATTTTCATTATGTTCTTTATGGTGTTAATCTATTTGGAGAGATTCAGTGTATTTACTCAGTGTGGCCTATTTTTGTTATCAACAATAACATTCCTCCTTGGATGAAAATAAAGAGGGAGGATTTCTCATACATTTGAATTTATTTATCATGATAATTATCATGGTTCTAATTTTACTGTAATGTGACAGGCTGATCAAAAAATGGCCTCAGAACAGGTAAACAAACAACAATTTTTGAATTGCATTTAATGTGCATTTTATTTCTGTGGCGATCAGTTATTTTATTTGTTTACATAACTGAATTATCATTTATTTTGTTGAATATTTAGTCAGTGGGACATGATGTTGATGATGATTCGCTCGGCGAAATGGATTTGTATGAATCCCCTGACCCTATGGTTTTAATTAGAAAAAATATCAATAAAGCAAACAAGGAACTAGCTCACTTGTTAGATATTCTAGATCAAACTCATGAGGTTGAAGAAAGGATCAAAGAAGTTATGACAAGGCTTAAAACATATAAGTTAATAACTATAATTTCAAGTGGTTTTATTTTTATGTCATAAGATCAATTATGAAAGCTTGATTTTTAACTTTTACATTATCTAAACGAAAAAATGTTTTATTTCTTATATAGATATTTTTGGATCAAGTTGACACCAACATGCATGGTGTCAATAGTTGTGGCGCTGCACAGATGACACAGGGTCCCGACGCAGGACCTCGTAAAGTTTTCATGACATAGCTATTCAGATCTCCACCTTCCACACCATTAGGTGGGAGCCATGACACGCACACCGAGGAAGCGACCAAACATGTAGGATCTGGAGGTGGTGATGGAGATGAAGTTGATGATTTGACCAACTATATGTTTTTTTTCCTAGAGCAATACGTGTGACCAAAACAGGAACCCTTAAAGGCACATTTATGGTCAATGAGGAAAGGCTTCCATTAAAGCAAGTTAAAGTCTCAAGTAATTTTTAAAATTTTAATTGTTTCATGTTCTCTATGTAGACAAATATAAATCCTCTAAGTTATTATTTTTAAATTAATAACAATATAATCATTTTGTGTGTAGGGAATAACGATTTTTATAGGTCCTTGGAGAATAAGGCGTTGTTGATTTTTGGGTCCACCATATGGGAGAGGTGGAATTCCAAGAATTCCAACCTCAAAAAAGAATTGATGGATTATCTTGAAATCCTTTTTGGTATAGACACATTTAATAAGACCTTGGCCACCGCCGCAGCTGACCAATATTTAAAATATACGCGAGAAACATATAGGAAGCACTTGAAACAAAAAGATAGGTACGAGCATCCTCTAATGATTCCATAAAGGGAGTGGAAGGCCCTCATTGATGACACAAAAGAGAAGAAACTGACAGATTAAGGAAAAACACCCTCTAGTCCCAGAAGGTAAATTAAAATTTCAATTCAATACCTTCAATTTTTTTAGATGTAAATAAAATTGTGGTATATATTAACATACTTGAAACTTTTGATGATAGGTTGACTGACATGTCAAAGGAAACAAAATCAAGGCTTTCCAAATGTGGCTAGCACGGGCTAGAACATGGCAGCTACTTGAAGTTGCAATCACGAATTGTAAGTACTTAAATATCTTATTTGTATCGCCTTAAAAATTTTAGGTAATTGCAGTGAATAACATTAAAAATACATACTCTTATGCAATGCAGAGTGACGAGTTTGGTACTGAAACCATGGAGGAAGACCTCCATCTTGGTTACAAGTACAGCTATAAAACTGTAGTTGAACTCCGAAAAAGATTAGGACAGTTATCAAGAACCACTTTGTAGGATAAGGTAAATAAAATTCAATCCACATTAACATTTATTATTAATATAATATAGTCATGTTGGATATCTTCGATAAATTTAATGTTTTATAACTTTGTTTTAATCGGGGGAGAGCAGTGTGTTGATAACAGTTTGCAACCAAAATATGGTTCACTCATGCAGTATCAATATTCCACAGGGGTGCAGCCCCACGATGGTGCTATGACCAAGCTGGCACATGACGGTAATATGGTTGTATTTTAATCATATACTTAATAAATTTGTAGTTATACATTTTGTACTTCTATTTTTTTTTTCTTATGCATTTATGATTGTCCTTATAAAGTTTGTGGTCTCAATGGAAGATAATGTTGTACTTGAGCGTTATACAGTTGAAGAGAAGCATGTGGGAGCAACCATTCCAACGATGTTGACCAGTGCACTAGGTAAATAATGACATTGCAGGTGTTGTTTTTAATATTACTAAACTAGTTCAATGATATTTAAAAACTGACCATCTAAATTTTGTATTTTTTTCTTTTGTAGGTGATGCCTCATCACAGTGGCCTCCATTACCCCGTGAGTACCCCATGATTAGGCATGCTCTGTGTGAGAGGACGCAATCAAAATCAGATTTTGAAGAGCACCCAGAAAACGAAGACGTGGATATTGATGAAATGCTTCAGAACTATAGAGCTAAGAAGAAGAGGTTGGCTAAAAGTACTAAATGATGATGTACATGAATATTTTAATAACTATTTAATATAAAATCTATTTTCTATGAAATACTTTTTTTTACTTGTTGAATCGCCAAAATGTCATTCTTTTACCAACCTTTTACTTCATTTTCACCATATATCGCTTTCCCGCAACCTTACATTAAGACCATTTTCATGATTACATATGAGTTTAGACCTATTATTTTCCAAAGCATTAATTTTAGTATTTCGAGTGAGTTTATGATTAAATATTGGAAAAATAACATGTTTTCAGTTATATATCAAAGTGGGATGAGTTCTATGATGTTTATAGGTACATTTTAATACTCCAACCAAGTCATATGATGGAATAGAATAAAGCCTCTTTTCACATCAATTTTCATTCTCTAGTTTTTAGATGTAAAGTGTTTTAGTGTAGTGTATGATGTTATAGAATAGTTGTTACTTTGATCTTAAGAGAATTGAGCTCACTCCAAATGGATCAAGGAAACATTTTATTTCATTGTAAATAGTTGTGAATATTGGTATGTATATATGTTTGTTTTTGTTGTAAATATTTCAATAGATTTATATGTTGGGTATTGGGGAATTGTGAGTGATGTGAGGGAGGGGGAGAGGTCATAAGAGCTTCTGCCTTCACGTGGTTGGCCCTGTTCAGTAAAGAATAATTTATTGAAGCCATTTAATCTTGGAGAAAACCTCCCTTGATCCAACAGAGCAACAACAAAGTCAATGTTGACTTCGTTGTTGCTACTTCAAATCAAGGGAGGTAATTTAATCAAATATCAGACGCGTGGCTCCAATAAATTATTCTAGAAACCAAGAGGATCTCATTCAAATATGTTCTGACACTTTCATAAAAATGCATCTTAGAGTAAATAATGCGCTACAAATATGACTTGTATTGATTTTTTAGATATTTATGGAGGTTGAATGATTTTGGCATGTACTTTAAGATATTTCTCCGTCGATTAAGGGAATCTCAAGACTAGCATATGGTTATACAACTAAAGAGAAAAACGTGGGGTCAACCATTCCATTTGTATTGTCGACCAATTCATCAGATCAGGTGTGATTTCTCTTTTCAACATAGTTTATATAGTCATCAATTCTAGTTATGTTTAATGTTTTATGAATTGTTATGTGATTATTTATTAATGCAAGGTTTTCTATGTGATAATTTATTGAGATATATCATATGTTTAGTACTTGTCATGTTCTCTCCTTCCATCCAGTAATGGTAGATACGAGTGCATTTATATTGAGTGAAATAAACCTTGTCTTCATGTAGGGATTGATGAAGTGTTAGTTCATGCATCTACTTCTAGGTGTCCTCCTAGAATAAGGCCAAATGAATTGAGAAAAAATTCCATAAATAGTGTTTTTGTACTATGTCTCCTTTTTCTAATCATTCTCCCAGATCATGGAGCATGTACTGTCCATCCATCCTAAAGATCCTTGCATGTTGATCATGAAAACCCAGAAAATGCTTCAACGATACAATTTTCCTCCTTTACACAACAATACAATTTTCCTCCTTTGGTACAAGATGGAAGCTAAGTAGTATGCTTATCTATCTCAATTAGAATAACATGGTTAGAGAATATCCTCTCTTTAGTGCAAGACTCAAGATAATCATCATAAACTATAGGACAACTTAGGTCAAAGGGAGTGAGTTTTTGGGTTATGATGGGGTTGCAAAAATAAGAGCTTCCACCGAAACAATCTTAAGCTAAAAACCATTTTCCTTGACATCCTTCTTGTATAAAAAGGTATCGAGATGTATTGAATTAGCTAGTGATAAGTGTGAACCGGTCTTTAGAAAACTATCTTTGGGGGAAACCCAAATTTGATTAGATCCATCATTGGGAACTTTAGGCATCTTCTCACTTTCTTCTAGGAAGCAAATGTCATCCAAATGGTAGGTTCCTAAGGGATCATCATAAATAAAATCACGATGACCAATGGAATAAGAGTCCAAATTTTCTTTTGGACTACCAAGAGTGATTACCTAAGAGTATTTATCATATTTAGGGCAAGGTTGATTATAGAACTATGATATCTTATGGTTATATTTGTTAGCAAGGAGATCATGATTAGGTTTTCGATTTTCAGGCTCATATTCATTAGAAAAAATTAGGTTTCCAAATCGATCATGCTCGAAAAATTTATCTGTCATATCATCAAACTGAAAGTTTCCAGTGTTTATGTCAATATCTAGATTTATCTTTATATGGTGGAAGTTTTTTGTATTTGAAATACTATCAAGAAGAGAATTTGTGAGTTATTTCCATAGTTGAATGTTTGGATTTTTTTCTGGACAAAGAGATAGGTTTTAAAGGAATGTGTCTAAAGTTGGACTATTACAAGGCCTATGATAAGTTGGAGTGGAAATTCATCCTCCACATGCTTAAGTGGCTATGATTTGGGTCAAAGTTCATATATTATGTCAATATTTTATTTTTCAATGCTTTGGTTATTGTGTGTGTTAATATATCCCTTACTTATATTATTCCTCTTAGCAGATCAATGACGCATGGCTACCCTATAGCCCATGATTTATATGTTCTCACATATGAAGCCTTGGGTTATCTATTATAAAAAGTAGTTTACCAAGGTAAAGTTATTGGCCTTCCCCAGTAATATTTAATCAACTCCCACTATGCTTATGAACACCTTTTGTAAATCTTCTAAAGAGATGCTACAAGAGGAGAAAACATCTATGATACTTATTGGATTAGATGATCACCCAGGGTGGATTCCTTCCCAATGGAAATGGGTTCAAAGGGGGAAATCACCAAGTATCTTGGTATTCTATTTAGCATTGACATGACTCAAAATCATATGTGAAATTGGGTTATTAATAAGCTTACAATCAAAATTGAATACTAGAATAGTCATGACCTTTCCTTAGCAACCAAAATCCAAGTGGGGGACAAGATTTTCAGTTTAATAAATATATATTATGTGTCTCTTTGGCTTCCCAACCAGCAAGGATACAATAAAACTCTATCTTAAAATATCTCTTTTGGCTGAAGAATAAAGGGGGAAAAGGCCTACCTATGGTCAAGTGGTTGGTGTGCACTAGGAAACCACAAGATGGAGGACTTAGAATTCCTCATTTGGCCACTTATAGCCTTACCTTGGTAGCAAAGTGGTTTCTTAAGGCCACACAGAGAAATGAATTATGGAAATAGATCATAAGGGACAGATTTGGCCAACTATATGTGCAAAATTTTCTTCATAGCCAATTCCTTCTTTTTGCACATAGAATTTTTCTACTAATTGTTATTTTTATTTTTCATTGGTATCATCATACTTATACTTAGCTCCAAAAATCCATCTGCAACTAATTATCTCTTTATATGCTAGAAACTCAACCAAACTTTAAATTCTATTTTTTCTAAAAAAATTCAAGCTTTGATTACATGGCATCACATCACACAACTTTCTTTGTTCTCTTCATATGTATGTGGTTCTATTTCACTAAAACTTTCACTCGTCAATGCATAATTAACTAAAGGTGACTCCAATCACTTGCTTCTTCTAAGCTCAACTTTACTTTCTATGCACTCTCTATCTACTTTTTTCTTCTAGTTCTTAATATATCATACATTTCAGGTTCTACAACAAAATCTTAACCATATTCACCAACCACTTGGGTGTCCTTGGCATTAGAGTAGATTATATAATTTCTTATCCAAATTAAGGTAGAATTTCAAGAGTGTTAGTAACAATGATATTTTGTGCATCAACATACTTCTCAAATTCTGTTGTGCATGCTTCATCAAAAAAATAAAATGCTTTATTACAAATTTCTTATTTTCCAAGTCCCATAAGAAATATGCCTTCGATTGCTCCTCATATCCAAGAAAATTAATACACTTGTGCACTCTATCATAGAAATTTGAATTGTGTTTCTCCTTTGGAATATGGATATAACATATGCTCTAAAATATATGCAATTTTTTAACAGTGGATTTGTGATCACTCGATGCTTCCTCTGGAATAACATTCCAAATAATTTTAGTCAAACTTCTATTGATCAAATAAACCGCACAATTATAGTGTTCAACCATTTCTAGTGAATATTTATGCACTCCAATATGCAATGTGCCATGTCGTAAATAACATGATTATCACACTCTACAACTCCATTCTATTTTGTTGTATAAGAGGTTGTGAATTGCCTCTTAATATTATGTTTTTTGTAGAATGAATCAAAATCATCTGACTTGTATTATCCACCACTATCAAATATTATGGATTTTAAAAATTTACCACTCTACTTTTCAACCATATCCTTCCACTCTTTGAAAAATTCAAATGCATATGCTCTCTTCTCTAGAAAATAAAGCTACACATTTATAATGTTATCATCAATTAAGTTCATAACATACATCTCACCTCCAACATACGGTCTATTGCTAGTACTAACTTTCCATGCCACACTTTTCCAATAGGAAAACTCTTATGCATTTTCTTGCATAAATTGAATAGTACTAACTTTGCATGCCACACTTTTCCAATAGGAAAACACTCTTGCTAAGAATACAAGCACAAAGGTCCTATGTTTATGGTAATCCATACACCATGTTAGTCACCAATAAAAAAAATTATTGCTTGAGGCCAAGTTTCCAAAAATCTTGCAGACGCACTAATTGATTTAGAAGCCAAGTAAAATAAGAGAAGGTCTAAATATGGAAGGAAATGTTAAATCTGGCGAAAGTGCTAAGTTGCTTGGGCCTGAAAATTCATGAATCATGATCTGTCGAGATCAATGACCAGGAACAATTGCGGAAGTTAAATCTGCGCGGAGTATAACACCTAAAAGTGGTCCCACAATTTAAACCACCGGTTTCTCTCAAGGATATGTGGCATCACCAGGCACATTGCAGACCGAAAGGCAGATTTCCTCAAAACCACTTTCTCACACCCCCCGCAAATTTGAAAAGTATAAAAGGTCATCGCTTGATTTATTTCATTTGTTTATTTCTTTCAGATACTGGAACCATTAGAACCTTGGTGTGACCATTGTTTTCCACTTGCAGCCCAACAATACACCACATGCACACCATTTCTGCTCGTTTCTAGGTATTTACATCATAACCATGGATCCCATTATAGCCTCAGTGACAGAAAAAGACTCTACAACAATAGAAGAATCCCTAATTGACAGGGACGCAAATGTTTTCGATGTTGAAATCACCATTTCCCCTATCTCTATGTCTAGAAGTATTTTTTCTGATATAATCGGGAAAAGTATATCGTTCCTAGAAGTAGTCCAGGCCACCATAGTACCCTATGCTGTCGAAATTGATTTCTCATTCCCTGAATTTGTAGGTTGGTGTGCCGAACAATATTCTCATGAAGAAAGGGTCATTTTCAATAAACAGGCGTCCTAGGTTTTGTGTAGGATATAAGGTCTGTCAATTCGAGAATCTCTCGGTATACCAGAGTCTTTTTCTGCAACTTATGAACCATTCAATGAAGAGAAATTGATTAGGGTATATAGGGAATGTCCATCAGAAGTCTGGAGACTGTTTTACAACAAATTGTCAAACCCAAACATTTTTCAGAAAGTTTGTTTGTGCCATTGAATGTCAATCTAATGGTCATTGAATTCCAGTGGATATGCGCCTTATTGAGTCAAGTCTTAGGGTTAGACAATGACAAGTATGTGGTGGAATTCATGCTCGGTTTTCTTTTGAACTTTTTCAAGTACGAGTCTGGTATGTCAATCTGTATTGACTTAAATAAATCCTAGCCGATACTATTCATAAACAGCTAGTGAATTTCCACTCCCTGAGGCATTTCAGATACTATACTTATCTGTTGAAAATTTTCCTAGCAAGTAACAAGAGAGAATTTCCTGAAGCAGCATTTGTGTCAACTGAATGAAAAAGAATTAAATTGTTCATCTTCATTAACAAAGTTATGTCTAGGATTTACAGTCCAGTTTTCAATACTAGCCTACCTATAGTTTTGGATGACATGAGAATTTATCTACATCCAAATCCAAAGAACAAAGTGAGAGATTGGGTATTAGTCATGCATTCAATAGTAATATGGGTTTATGGTTGTCATGAATATCCTTACCTATTTCTTGTTTTTCTAACTCCTAGAATCTTTTCCCTCGAATTCATCAAGCAAAGAATTATGTTAAGGTCCTAACCCGCACATGGGTAGATTAATGTATTCGGATATAATAAAGGTCAATATTAATAAGACCTTTCAATAAAAGAGAATTAGGCGGATGTAAGAAGACCTAATAGAAGCTTCCGCTTCTAGAAGGATCTTCC